>NDGN011524401.1:485-17705 GCA_002564285.1 Tympanoctomys barrerae | reverse complement strand
CAGACAAGATCTAATGCCACTATTCCTCAAACTCTTTAATAAAACTGTAAGGGAAGCAATACCCCCAAATTCATTCCTGGAGCAAACTTTATCCTGATAGCAAAACCAGAAAAGAATCCAACCACAATAAAGAATGATAGGTCAATTTCCTCAGTGAATATAAATGCAAAATCTTCAATAAGATACTGGAAAACAGAATGCAGCAAATTATCATCAAGATTATACACCATGACCAAGTAGGATTCATTCTAGGTATACTGGGATGGATCAACATAGAAAAACAATAAATATATATCAATTAATGGCACCACGGAAAAAACCACATGATCATCCCAAAAGATACATAAAAAGCATCTGATATCAATCCATTTATGACAAAAAAACACTACAGAAAATCTGAAGGTCTTTATCTCAATCTGACAAAAGCCATCTATGACAAATCAACAGTCAATATCATACTAAATGGTCAAAAACTGAAAGCTTTCACTATAAATTCAGGACAAGACAAGGAGGCCCACTATCACTACTCCTATTTAATACAGTTCTAGAAACATTAGCCAGAGTATTTAGAGATGAAAAAAGGATAAAAGGAGTAAGAATAGGAAAGAAAGAAGTTAACTTATCATCATCTGTGGCTATCATGATATCCTACATAGAAGACCCCAAAAATTCCACCAAAAGATTCCTAGATTTAATAACTAAATTTAGTAACATAGCAGAATGCAAAGTCAACACTCAAAAATCAGTAGCATTTCCATACACAAAAAACTCACTGAGACATTAGGAAAACACCTTTCACAAGAAAAAAAAATGGAATACTTAATCTAACAAAGGATGTAAAAGACCTTTACATTGACAACTACAGTACTCTTGAAAGGAGATCAAAGAGGCTATCAGAAAAAAGGATGCCCCTTGTTCCTGGATAGGCAACTACAGTAAAAATGGCCATATTTCCAAAAGTACAATACAGATTTAATATAAACCCAATTAAAATACCTATAGTATATGTCACAGAACTATAGAAACCAACTGTAAAATTTATTTGGAACCAGAAGAAACCTAGAATAGCAAAAGCCAATTCTGGGCAACAAAGGCAAGACAGGTAACACAATTCCCAAATTAACATTATACTATGGAGCAACCATGATAAAAATGGCATGGTACTGCCCAAAAGGCAGACCTGAGGGTCAATGGAACACAATAGAAGATGCAGGAGGATTACTTTTCTGAATTCACGTACCTACAATATTTGAATGGCAATGGAATATCCATCTCTGACAAAACTAAACAAAAAAGGGGGATGTAAATGAAGGACCATTTTGTAGTGAAAAAATATATATATCTGTATATACAAAATAGGATATACAGCTTTTAATTCAATGAGATTTGTACTAATAGTGTTTAGACAAGATATCATGTCTGCATCTTGTACTACGAATAACTACTACGGACAATATACAACATATTAATTTTTGTTACTGTCCTACTAACCTGATTTGAAACTGTCTCATTGCTATTTCTGTCTCAGTAAAATTAACTGAAAAAAAGCAACTCCAAATAAACCTATCTACCTTATCTTCAACAAAAGGGCCAAGAACATTCGCTGGAAGAAAGATAGTTTCTTTAACAAATGGTGCTCAAAAAACCACTTTCCAGATGCCAAAGATTACACTAGTATATACTATATCTATACTAGTATAGATTAGTATCACTCATTATTCACTAGATTAAAATCAAAATGGATCAAAGATCTAAATATTAAAACAAGTGCTTAATCTGCCGAAAGACAGAATAGGTAACTCTTTAAGATACAGGTGCAGCCTGGGGAGATAGCTCAGTGGTCTAAGTGCAAGTGCAAGGATCCAGGTTTGACCCCCAGTACTATATGCCATGCCAGCCACCAAAACTGGGTGTGGTGGCACACACCTGTAACCCCAGCATTAGGGAGGCTGAGACAGGAGGATCACTAATTACAAAATTAATAGACACCTCTTAAATAAAGTACAAGCAGCAAATATCACTGACCATTTGAGAAATACAAATTAAAACTCTTGAGATTCCATCTCATTTCAAAAAGAACAACTATCATCAAGAAATCAATGAATAACAAATGCTGGCAAGGCTGTGAGTGGGGGAAAGGAACCCTTTTCCACTGTTGGTGGGAGTGTAGATTGATACAACCAATATGGAAATTTGTATGGATATTCCTCAAGACACTAAAACTACAGGTTCCATTTGACCCAACTATTTTTCTAGTTATCTTCCTTAGAGTTAAAAGTCTCATAGTTCAGAGATATATGCATGAGTTTACAGCAGCACTAATTTTTGACAGATAAATTTTGGAAACACTAAAGGTGCCCATCGATGGATGAATGCATAAAGAAAAGTAGGTTTAAAAAAATTTTTTTTTAAATCTTTCATTTATTTGGTACAGGGTCTCACTACGCAGCTTGGACTCCTAGTGATCCTCCTGTTTCAGCATCCCCAATGCTGGGATTACAGGTGTGGGCCACCATGCTGGGCTTCAGTGGCTGGTAGGGTGGGGTCCAGCACAACATGTGGTACTGGGAATCGAACCTGGGTCCTGGCAGCTGCCAGGCAGGCACTTAGACTACAAAGCTATCTTCCCAGCCTGAAAATGACTTTTTTATATAGTGAATACTATTCTGTCATAAAGGATAAGCTTGAGACATTTTAAGGTAAATAGAAGCACCCTTGAAAATGTAATTTTAAGTGAAATCAATCCAACACACCTGTTTAAGTAGCATTGTTTCTTTGTGAGAAGCATAAAGAAAAAATAAGGAACAAAATGGAGGATAGATATTAGGAAGTAGGAAGAAAATGGTCAAGGGAAGCAGAACAAAGAAGGGGGAGTGGGAGGTGAAAGGGGAAAACAGGGCTATTTTAAAAAGTAAAAAAAAAAAAAAAGTTTTGTAAAGTGGAAGGAAGATTTAAGGGAGGGAAGGGGAATGGGAAAAAATTAAAGTATGTGTAATTATAAACTCCCTACGATGTGATTGTTATGCATGTCAGAAGTGTTCCAACAGAATTAAATTTTAAAAATCTACAAATCTCACAATAAGGTGTTTTAGGCTCTTTTGTCTCCAGATATGCTTGCATTACAATAGGGGAACTGAGAGTGGGGACTGTCAGGAAAGCAAGCGTGGGATTGGCGCACACAGGCACAGAACCACAGGGGACCCTTCCCAACCCAATGCCCAACACTAGAGGGTACGTTTGGGCTGGGTGCATGCTTCTCCAGCAGACTGTAGCCTCTCCTTCCCTGTCCTCTTCCCTTGTGCACAGGTAGTCCACTGACCTGGAGGGCACCTTACTTCTCCCAAGTGCCACCATCCACCTGAGCCAGGAAGAGGGCATTTCTTTCCAAGGAGTGTTCACTTGGGTTTTGGTGCATGAATTTCTACTGAACCATCCCTGCTGTGCACATCTGCAGACCTCAAGTTGAGGGCACCTCTCAAGTTTAGGGTAGGAACAGCTGCCCCAAAACTTTATGACATATTTGTAGGTGGGAGCCCTTAACTAGAACCTACACTCCCCTATCCTATTCTAGTGCTTATGCACTCATAAGGGGACAAATGTGATAGGTATACAGTGGTTTATAACCTCTCATTGAGCTTACCAGTAACAAGGAAATGAGGCCCACTCAGAAGGATGAGATGAAAACCAAATGGCAAATATGACAGAATGTGTATATTAGAATGCTGTCTCCCTTAGTCTAAAAGCCTCTCTGAAAATGAGAACCAGACAAACCAGACTTGTGCAATTCTGGGGAAGAACACTGCAAACAAGGAAGGGCAAACACAAGCATTTGCAGACAGATCTAGAGTGGAGGTCTGTACAGCCCATGCTGCTCAACTCTAGCACAAGACCAAGAGAGGCAGTGGAAGGTGCGCCAAAGGAAGGCTGGAACCCAAAGCCATGCCAGCACAACAGCTGCACAACAGCTGCTGCTGCTGTCAATACTATGAACACCTCAGGGAATAAGCAAAAAAAGGATACAGGCTTTTTATTCATGTGTGGTTCTCACCAATAAAACGAAAGGCTTAGCACTTTTTTAAACCACCACATAAAATACAGGTTACCATGCTTATTGAACAAAGAGAAAACCACACACAAAATTTGTCACATCATATCTTAAGGTTTGAAAGATTATCTTAAGGACATGGGAACAACTTTTCCACAGTTGAATTTTAAATTATTCTCAGTTATTGAGTAAGAAGTAATACGAAGGACAAGTTATAAGTTTGGTATGTTCCTCCCCAATGATCCAGAAAGATCAGGCTCTGGTTAATAGAAAATGACAAATTTCAGTTAGTACTATTTTCAAGTTTTCCACAAATTTAAAAAGCCACATCCTGCAGTGCTCAAACCATGGCACTGAAATGCTTTTAGCAAAGTTAAAAATAAACAACACAATTGATCCAGACTCTAAAGAGATAGACCTATAGTGCTTTCAAAAAGTGGAAATGCAGTGTGGCATGAGCACAGATCACTTTTTCAGTGTTCTTCACTATTGGCTTCAGAGGTGAAAAGCCAAAGGCGACAGATCTGGGCCACAGAGTGATAGAAAAGGACTTGGGGGCTTCCAGGCAGCCTGGCCCATTTTCTGTCCTATTTCCTCTTGAGGCTTAGAGCTCAGTTTCACTTAGCCAGATTCTAATGTTAGATAGCCCTAACTCTTACTCAATTTTCATTTCCTCTACATTTTAGGGCCCCAAAAATATTTTTGTAATTCTTAGGTTATATATGAAATGGAAAACAGGCATTAGGCAAACCAGAATCTGCTTACTTATTGAAACGTACAAGTTACGTCTAATTTGCTCTTTTTATTAATAATGGTAACTTTACCAAAAAGTCAGAATTGAAATAAAAAGTACAAAACTTCAACATAAACGTAACTTTACTTATATTTATATGAATATACATGTATCATTTTCAATTGTTTTTTCCTACTTTAACACTTTTAAATAGCATTAAAAATGTCAAAGACCTACATCACAGTACCACAATGAACGAGACTGCTGAAATTTCTAATATTGCCTTATTTCTAAAGAGTTACAATGAAGTAATGTACAGTATATAAAGCCTATTAGACTGAATTTGTATGGTCTTAGGCCATTACTACTATTTCATTCCAATTTGGATTTAAATACAATCACTTACAGATCTGAAATAAAAGCATTGCTTAATGGTTTCAGATGCATTTTGGTATTTAATATTTCAAGGCATCTTTAAAAATAATTAAAATGTGAAAAGAACCTATGGCTAAAGCTGCTTACATGTACAACAGGAAAAATAGGAGTAACCATAAATACTAAAGTCATAATTATATCTAGATTTCTTTACATCAACCAAGACTAAGTAGCACACATAGTTATAACCTTAATGGTCTAACAAACCTCCCAAACGGAAGGAAATACAAAATAAAATTGACACATCAAATTTAATTTATAACACAAACTTATAGGGCTATTTTGCTATGTGCACAACTACCCTATGTCATGCACACTAGGTGAGCCTCTGCTTCCTGGACATCATATCATGAGACACTTTTCTCCACCAGTTCCTTCCACCATGCTGCTTTTGTCTGGAGCTGGTAGAACCATGCAAGGACTAAGACCACTGCCAAGTGGTCAGATGTGCTGCACAAGCTCTGCACCCACACACTGGCAAGCTGTCAGCTCACACCACATGATCCACTCACACCTGCCTGAAGCTGAGATTAGGGCCTTTCACAACACAGCACCAGCTGCTTCATAAAGGCCAACTCTTGGGAGCCGTAAGAACCTCCCAGTCCCGTCAGTGAAAGGTACATACTCTACATGAACTGGGTTGTTTTCCTATTTTTATAAGGAGCAGCCTTGGGATTTAATTAGGGCTTATTAATAGAGGAAACACTATTTTTTACTTTCTTAGATTTTATACAGAAATGTATTCATTGAAGATTTGTTCACAGTAACTGCATTTCACTCATGGCTTTACTATTAATGTAACCCAAGCTCTGAAATCTGTGACTCTAACACTGAAGGTCAGATAATCTTATGTCCACTCTATGATTAAGTGTGTGACTACTGGAAACTAAATACTACTTATTTGGCTTCAAAGCTGTCCCATTTACCTGAGAATGAGTCAACAGTGTCCTTTCAAATATTAGTGGGAATTTGGGGAATTAGTCTAGATTCAAAAAGAAAACAGAGGATCAAGAAATCTTACTAACAATTTACCAACAAACATGAAGCTGTGTGGTAGTCACGTTGTGTTTGGGAGTTTTGGAAAAAGTGACAAGTTAGACTAGAGCACTACAATCTGGCAGACTTTGAGAAGTAGCAGCAGCACCAGCTGATAGCTGAGTTTGAAGCCATGTGTAAACAGGAAAATGAATGCAGAGGATGGAATCTTACATGCTTCAATGTAGCCATATGCAATGGTACTTCTTACCAGGATCCAGTGACATCATGGATGATTTATCACCAAAATAGTAGCTATAATCATGTACTGCCTGTCTTTACTACATTTGCTAATTTCATGGAAACTGAAGCACATGTAGGAGATCCAAAGGATCTTTACTCCCCAGTTAGCCACATCACTCACTCACAGGACCATGCTTGAACTCTGTCTGCTTGACCTTCAATTTCTTTTACAAAAAGACAGCAGCATGGATTACAAAAATGGATCTTCAACTTACCAGAAATATGAAAGCAGTCTTACTTTAAAAATGCTGTTTTATTTTATAAATTTTTACTTGTCCTGCTTCTATGTACCTTTCTTTAAAAGCTGTACACTACCCTGGAAAATATACGTATATGAGTACAGAAGTCTGACCCTAGAGGCTATTTAATAAGAACCAAGAATCCAGTTGATCATCATAATTGGGAAGTAACTTTTAAAAACATTAAGGAAGCAGTTTACCTCAATTTTTAATTGGTGAAGATGTCAAAAGTCTTAGACTAATGTTCAGAAACTACAGTCACTGAAAACAGAATCACCACCTTGAAAGTTCTGGACAACTTGGGTCATTCTGTGAGTATTTATGAACAGTTTTGATTTGTCACACTATTTGTGGTTCTTTTCCTTTGGCTATTCTTTTTGCTCTCTTAATCATGTTGTAAAAATTCAAGATGCCTAGAAACTTGTTATTTATTATAGGAGACTTGTAGCTGCTAAAGTTCATAGCATAGGTACAGTTTGGCAGGACATTCTTTCTGGAATGATTGTCCATTCTGCTGCAACTCATGCTATTGCTACTGCATTTACATCAGACATCATACTGCTTGTTACCATGCCTACTCAATAAATACCACAAGGCTTTTGAATGGATATATTAGTAACAGCTTGTCAGTATTCTTGCTAACTGACTTCCAAACCATATTATACCTTTGGATAAATGAGGCTTCATCGCTTGCAGGTGCATGGATTATAGAAATTCTGGATGAGAATGAATACATTAATACTATGTAATTCTGGCATATTCTTGCTCCCATGATGGCATTCGCCATAACTACAGAACATACTGTTTTTCTGGCCATTTTTTTGTTGACCTGGATGACATCTGATGTTCCAACAGATGTTACAGTTAAAGTCGTATGAGAAAAATTAATGAACATCAACATTCTCCATGATTTTGAACTCAACAAATTACAAGAAAACTTGGGACTTCAATATGAAGAATTTACCAAGCATGTCATGATAAAATATATATAAACAATCTTACCAGCATAATGAGCAAGCACTTGTTTGTTGTCTTTTTTCTCTAACTTGAGGGCAATAGGCTAGAAACCATATGTCAATTTACCTTTTGTAATGTATATATTTTTAAGAAGACAATTTTGTGGTGTTGTAAGAATACCACTTGTCTGCATCATCCTCTGCATTCTAACCAGGTACTGTTTCTTGAAGTCCTGTATGACTGTTGAAAGTCATGTGGAATCAAAATATGGGAAATCATGGCATGTAATTTAAAAGGAAACACTGGACTTGGGGCTGTCTTCTCAAATTCTAGGGCATCTACACATTTTTATGCTTTTATTGTATTACTTTTATCTCCTTATCAAGAAAAATGTTACAAAAAGAAGCAAAGAGGCCTTCTGAGGCATATAAATCCTGACATTTTAAAATAGTCAAAAGAAAAACAAAATTCATATAACATAAGAAAACTCACGTATGACATAATATTGAGTGACTATCGTTAAAAAAAAAGAAACTATGTGGGTAGGCTTTGTTGTGAGATGGCTGAAGCTATGGTTCTCAAAGATCACTATGTATCAATAGCCACACACTTGCAGAGATGCACAAACCTACAATTTCACTGACATCTTTCATTGTTTTTTAAAGAAATTTTTTGGTGCTGAGGACCAAATGCAGGGCCTCCACTACTAAGCTACAATCCCAACCAAACCTTTCATGATCTTAACACTGATGTCTTCATGAGTTAAAGAACCAATTCCCACAGAAAAATCTATAGCTAAACCAAATTAAGAGTATTAAATCTTCCACACATGGGCTCATATAGGACTCATTTTGTTGAGTAAAATGGAATTTTTTTTTTTTAAATCTGCAGTCCTTTTGCAATGCAAGGCACCAACAGGGTGCAGACTTTCCAGCAAAGATTGATTGTCCAAAACAAAAAAAAAAAAAAATTGAGTTGATCAGCTCTTTGTTAATTGGAATACTTCCTCTTCATGTCTATGCCACATCTTCCAGATAATCCGCAATGTCGCTGATCTGGGAAACAGTGAGGTCTTGGGTGAGGTCCTCAAGCTTTATTGCCCAAAAGAAAGAAAATAATTGGTATCAGAATGGAAGTAGAATCCGAATTATTAAAATGTATTACTACATAAATAATTTAAATATTTTATACTCTACAACTGGTTATTTAAAAATCCATAAAATGGGTGGAAAGACTGAAGAGTTGGGAAGTGATCTGCTCAAAAGCCTAGCGTTAAAAAATCAATGCAGTCTTCTGAGATCAACGCTTTATCCTGATTATATTCTCAAATATGACATGTAAAAGCTGAAAATAAAGCAAACAACTTCCCATTTCAATTTAATCTAAGAAACTCAAAACTCGAACTTATGGGACACTTTATAAAAGCTCCCTTATTTGAACAAACTTCCAACAAGTGATTTTGTTCAAGCAAATACATCTCTATGGATCATCAACTCAAAACTACTGACTAACATTAAATTTTGTTCCAATTAATTAGAACATCCCATATTTCATTTGAAAGCTATTGCCTATATTTTATATGATACTACAGAATATTAGATTCCTAACATCAAACTGAAAGCATGGCAGCTATCCTCCACAAAGCTGGCATGATCAGCCACTTGGACATGAACATGAAACAGATGAGCAGACATGATAGTTTGTGGAGTTGCAAGAGCAGCCTTGTGCCCACCAGTGTTATGGATATGAATGATTCTTATCTCTGTTTACAATACACAAAACTAGAAAGTTAACTTCTATTAGCCAGAATATTTCACTTCTCTAAACCTCTAAGCTGATGACAGAAAAAAAAAAAAATAAGGTTAATGGGGTTAAAAGCATTGTTATTAAAGTAAGGAGAAAATTAAGTGTCAAAACTTAGACTATCAAATATAAAATATATACAGGATGGTGCCACTGATGGGTAAGGAAGAACGAAGCCCAACCTTTTCAGCATCTGTTAGATCCATTTTTGAGTAAACTGGCCACCTCATCCTGGCTGGCCCACGAGATCCAGGCACACCACAAATCACCTCTGGTCATTCTCTCAATAAAATGGCAAGGTTGAGTTTGTCATAACAAAAAAATTAACACCAAAAAGAAAAAAAAAAAAGCCTACTTAAAAATGGGCAACAAACTTAAACACGTTTTTCAAAAATAAAAATACAAATGACTAAAAAGGACATGAAAAAATGCTTAATATTATTAATCATCATGGAAATGTAAATCACAGCCAGAATGAGTACCACCTCACTCCAGTAACATGGGCTGCTATCTAAAAGATATTAAGATAACAAGTACTGGGGGCCAGCCAAATAGCTCAGTGGATTAAAGTGCCTGTAAGCAGGGACAGGGGCTAGGGAAGGAGGGGGTGTTTGGTCCCCAGGCCTGCTGTGCTGGCCCTGACCCACCCACAGGGCACACTGAGACAGCAATTGAGACTGGGTGTTGTGGCACGCCCCTGTAATCCCAGCACTTGGGAGGCTGTAAACAAGAGAATCACTACGAGTCTGATCTAGCAGTGACACCTTGAACACCCTGTAGACCCTTCCCTAAAATACAAAATAAATAAATAAATAAAGATAACAAGTACTGGCCAACACGTTAGGCAAAGGGAGCCCTCACACACTGCTGATGGGAATAAAAATTAGTAGAGCCACTATGGAAAACGCTATGGAGGTTCTGCTCCAAAATCAACAGAATAACCATATGATCCAGCAATCTCCCTCCTGGTATATACCCAAAGGAAATAAAATCAGTATGTCAGAGATATCTCCACCCCCACTTTTATTGCAGCAATATTGACAATAGCTAAGAAACAGAAACAACCTAAATGCTCACTAGCTGATAAACGTGTAAAGAAAATGCAGAATACATACAAATGCAATACTACTTGGCCATTAAAAGAAGAATGAAACACTGTTATTTGTAAGAACATGGATAGAACCTGGGATCATTATGTTAAGCAAAATGAACCAGGCACAGAAAGACAAGCAACTTATGACTTCATTCATATGAAACCTAAAAAAGCTGCTCTCATAAGAGAGACTAGAAGACCAGCAAGGAACACAGATTTGAGGAGGCTGATCAAAAGGTACAGTTAAGTAAATTATAGTTAAGATGCTAGAAAGTTGTTCCGTTGGGTCATTACTGCCTAGTATGGTAAGTACAGAGAATACTAACATTCTGTGTATTTCAAAAGCTGTAAGAAAGCAGTTTGAATGTTTCTACTATAAGGCCAAGATAAATGAGATAGGTTTAATCTGATTTAAATATTACACAGTGTATACATTTAGCAAAACATCAGGGGCTGAGAGTGTTCCTCAGCGGACTTGCCTAGCCTGTGAAAGGCCCTGGTTTCATACACAGCAATGAAGAAAAGATCACACGGCACCACATAATGCTTTATATAATTTTAAAATAAATTTAAAAGCAAAAAGACTAGTTAACCAAAAACTTCCAGAAGAAAACAGCCTAATTTAAAATAATTATGAAGAAAGGAAACTGTATAAACAGAGGTTAACTACAAATGGCTATTTAATAAAATTCTTTCACATTTCATTACTTTTAGATTTAGAACTGAAAAATCATTTTAGTTTAAAACTATAAAAATAGGTTTTTCATGTCACAAAACAAAATATGTTCTGAGCCTTAAAAAGGAAATACTAATCTCTGTAATTGAAGCTTAACACAAACACCAAAGAGCTCTTCCCAGTTCTCTGCAAAGCTCTGAAAGTGTCAGTGCCCATTGTGCTTGCTGTACCCTCACTGGAACCTGCACACTGATTCCTGCTGTGCTCCAGGAGAGTAGCCTTGACCCCTTAGCAGCCCTCTGTGCCTTTGGGCCTCCTTTGCCTCCTGTGCACACTCCACTTCCAGTCTTTTGCTCCTGTTCATTCTGTCATTTTGGGCCCAAACCCAGCTTCCAAGAAACCCACTCCCACCATGGTGCATCTCCACACAGTGTCTCTAGGGGAGCCCTGGCATCAGAGATCCACATTCTTTGTGCCCTATGTTGCCCCCCCCACCAACGACACATATCCAAATCAGTCATCTTTCAAAATCCTCTGCCACTGTTCCTGCTTCTGAGTTCTCATAGCATTCTACAGTACTTGTCACTTCTTAGGTTGAGTTTTTTGTTTTTGAGACACGTCTTGCTAGGTAGTGCAAGCTGGACTTGAACTTACATGTGGTTCAGGCTGGCCTCCAACTCACAGCGACCCTCCTGCCTCAGCCTCCCAAGTGCTGAAATTACAGATATGTACCACCACACTTGGCCTTACTTTGAGTTTTTATATATTATGTATGTGACTTTCCTCCCTGATCTTAGGTGAATTTAAGGAAAGCAGCCTATTACTTGACTTATGGCTGTAAGAGAGCAAGAGCTATAGCTACCATTTCCTGAATGCTTATTCTACTAAGTACTGAGCTGTATGCATTACACACTAATCTCTGATGCTTTCAATGACCACTTTCTTGTAAAAGACATGAAAAGCATAAGACTCCCCATAAATTGCCCAAATTTCCAAGTGAAGTGACAGCTCCAGGACTCAAATCCAGATCCATTGCACTTGCAATCTTGGCTGTTTCATAGTCCTATCTCCTTTCACATAACACACGTTCCTAGCATCATGCTTTCTACATAGTCCTAGCATGTATAGAACAGATACTGGTTTGAATCAAGTGGTTAAAGGCAGCACTACAGCAAACAATACAATACATTTTATTCCTCAGGTGCCACTATTCTCTTCAGTCTTTTAAAAATGCCATCTAATGAAGTACAACTATCAGATGTCTACTGCATATAAAAAGGCTGCTAATAAATGGCACAATTATATGAAGTTATGCTTACAGCTGAGAATTCTCAGAAAGCACATTATGTGCCAGACCTGGTGCTTACAATCTCCTCTTCTACCCACTCCAACTCACAAACTATGGCTCAACGGTAATTTATTCCAATGTTTTCTCTTCATATTATTATTCCCACTTTCAAATATGTAAGAGTAACAAAAGGTTAACAGCTGACCTCTACATTTTTTACTCTATAGTTTACTTGGTATTGAAGCAACATTGTTAGGACTTTTATGGATGACACAAGGGTAAAAAGGTAAAAAAATCAGTTAAAGTCTATATTCAGGGGAAAAAACACCTTACATATTATTGCTTGGTGCAATGGTTGATACACTGTGTCAACTTGAGAAGAGCCTGTGCAAGAGGAGGGCACAGAGATGGTGTGAGTGTCACCACTCTCCCCTACCCCTGGGGGGCAGCCTACTTACACTATAAAGGAGAGAAACAGGCTGGCTCCCTAACACTTTGCTCTTCTTGCTTTTACTATCTCCTGCCACCCTGAACTGTTGCCTCTGTGCCATGCCACCCTGCCTCAGAAAAAGCTGATTATGGACTGAAACCACCATAAACTGTGAGCTAAATAAACCTTTCCTCCCTTAATTTGGGGTATTTTCTTTCAGCAACAAGAGAAGAGTAACTGAGGGCCGGCCAGATAGCTCAGCAGATTAAAGTGCCTTCTCAGGCAGACTCAGGGACCAGGGTTTGATCCCTGATGTGCCATGCCAGCACTGAGATAGCAATGGAGACTGGGCATCGTGGCATACACCTGTAATCCCAGCTCTTGGGAAGCTGAAAACAGGAGAATCACTAGGAGCCCGATCTACACAGTGAGACCCTATAGGCCCTGTAGTAAAATACAGAGAAGAGCTTATTCTACTGAGCCATCTCCCCAGCAGTAGTAAAATACAAAAATAAAAAGAGTAACTGGGACACTTGGTGATACTGAGATGTCACAAGTCATCATCAGAGGAGTGCTTTCAGCATGAAAAGGTCAAAGCTGGACCTCAAATATAAATTCTTGATTTTAAGCTCTGAACCCAGCTGCTTTTGCTGCTTGCCTCCTACAGCTCTAGCTAGGGCCTTGCCTGCTTGTTCAAGTGTTACAACTGGCCTTGAGATGACCACATGTTCTACACAACTTCTGCCTACAACACCTGGGCAGGCAAATTAGATTCCAGTCCAAATTGTGATCTTCCTAAGCCAGCAGCAAGACTAGTGTCCCTGTAACAATATGTGAGAAGCAGGGCTGGCAAGATGGCTCAGTGGATGAAGCACCTACTTTGGCAAGCGCAGGGACCAGGGTTTGATCCCAGGTCCCGCATGCAGTGCCAGCCCCACCCCCAGGGTGCACTGAGCTGGCAAATGAGTCCATGTGTGGTGGCACATGCCTGTAATACCATTGCTGGGGAGGCTGAAAACAGAGGGATCACTATGAGTCTGAGCTGCTGCATAATGAAACCCTGTACCAAATAAGGAAATGGAAAAAAGAAATGTCAGAAGCACTCAAGTATGACATAAATGATAACTAAAACAATTTTACATATTCAGTAAACACTTTCTTCACAGGCTGGGACCAACCAGGTAACTATAATGAATTCTCACAATTTTCAAGTGTTTTCTACTAATGAGTATAAATTTCAAAAGTTTCACAGTAAATCAATAGACATTTTATAAGAAATGTGTAACACCATACTTTGTCACTGGTATTGATATCATCTACTCCCACAGAAAGATCTTCTTCAATCTCTTCACCAATACTTAGCTCACTTTTTTCTGAGCGATGGGTGGCACTAATTACAAGGAAGGAAAACAAGAAATAAGACTTCTGAAAGGAATAACTACTGTTCTTCATATTTTCAGATCTTTTGAGTAAAATACATTAAACATCAATTTCATATCATCTTACTTGTCCCTTAAAATGACTTTGCCATGGCAACAATAACCAAGTAATCTAGCAAATCAGAAAACTAAAGTGCAATGGTAACTTGTAATACAACAGCAAAAAAGAAACAGCCAAAATTTCTTAATGTCTACTACATCATATCTCTTCAAACAACTGTATAAAAATCACCCCTCCAAAATACAAACTTCCAATTGGAAATAAAACTCAAATAAAATTCTCAGACATATAATTTAAAATTTCTAATCATACCCACAACAAATATTACTTCCACATTAGTGGGCAACTCATAAATTACCTTCATGTACATAAGAAAGTTAACACAAACATTAAGAAATATCATCTGCATCAGAAAATTAACTGCAAAGGCTAATTTTTTTTTAATGCAGGCAATCCCAACACAAAAAAAGAAATACAAAGAGCACTTATGATATGGCAACAGAGTGGCTTCTAAATGACGAGTCAACTCCTCAATATTCACATAACAGAATATGTCTGTGAGTATAAAGTGAAGAACAAGCTCCAAAATATGTAATTTTGGATTATCTTTTATTCATTTTATCAGTGAGAATAACAGAATCAAATATACTGAAAAAAATCTTTAATGTATTTTTGTTACACTTGGCTGTATAGAACAATTATTTACAAATGTATGTTTATGTATTTATCCAACAATTTTCTTACCTATTAAAGTCATCAACATAATCATCTTCTCCAGGTCCTGGTAAGTTTAAGAAAAATATGTTATTTACATAAAATACTACCTGATATATCTATAATTACACATTTCCTGCCAAATCAATATATTACTGATTTATACTGCCATCATTAAAAGTACCAAAGACCAAAAACACTTTCACCATAGCATATGAAGGCAAATGACCAAAAGCGGTATAAGTGATCACACCACATCCTAAAATGTGGTTAACACCTTGTCTTTATTCCAGATTCTCTGAAACACTTAGCCACAGGGCACCCTCACCAGTGCTTTGTCCTTTGCCCTAATGAATTGTAACAGTAGCAATTCGCTATTAACCCCTTGTTATCTTGCTCTGAGCTACTGCAACCCATTTCCACACCATACTGGCCCTCTAACTTGCAAGAGAATATGCACAGGCTACTGTCAGTGTCTTTCTCCCCTACTAGAATTTGACCTCCCCATGCAAGTCTGTCCTGGTCATTGCTACTAGCGCCATCCCTGCCATAGTGACCCTAGATACATGTAAATGGTTCACACACCTGCTGAATGAACAGCAGCAGAGAACAACAATGTCAGTACAGGCTTGTGGAGCCGCCTCACTTAAGATTTGATCCTAAAAGATAATATTTGAAAAACTGGAAATTTATTTACCTAATCCAAGTGATCCAATTTTATCATTGACTAATTTCAGATCTTTCAAAACTGTGCTTCCCTTTTTACCTATGGAGAGACAAAAATAACAGCATTACAGTAACTTTTAAAATACAACATTCGCTAAGCCACTTTATGACAGTCCAGTATTATAAAGGCCTAAAACTATGAAAAATTTGCAAATTCTCATCACAAATTATGCACTATATACTTTTTAACCACAAACAACATTACTCTTTATTGGAATACTATCATCAAAATAATTTTTTGCCCAACTATAGGACCTTTCGTAAGTCTCAGAATATAGTTAATTATTATTCACCGATTTTATTCTTCCTTTGAACTTCTACACTTTGCTTCAACTCACTCACTAAGTGCACCTACCAAACTGATCTTTTCATTGGTTTTATTTCTTCAGTCCTCAGTTCTCAATGATCCTCTCTAAATCATCATTCTCTAATCAGTAATATAACCACAATATCCTGAATGCCTTCCTTGAGGGTAGCAATTACCATAAAGAAAAGGGATGTGGGCCATCTGACAGGATACACAGCTGGCCTAGTAAACGTCTAAGATGGGAACACACCATCTGTTGTGTGTTCTAGAAAGTCTCACAATTGACTCACACTATACATGTAACAGAAAAATGTGAGGAACTACACAAAATTAGACAAAACCATATTATAAATTCCTAGTGAAGCTAACTGAGGAAACTTCTTCAAATGAGCTACTCCTATACTCCAGTCATTCTGCCAAATAAATGTCGTGCTTACTATGCTATGGAATACAGAGCCCGTAATGGATCTGTATTTAATTCTTGGCACTGTCACCATCTGCGAGGGAGGAATGGTACAACTTATTGGCTGCTGTGTCTTGCTATCAATCTCTCCCTCTGCTACACGTACAAAGATACGTCAGATCCAAGTCCCTAAAGGTAAAATGTTTAACATTTGAAAGATGACTAGTGTGGTGTCATCACAGTACAAACCTTTAAAACACTGAGTTTAATCCTGAATCAAATCATCTTACATGTTCAAGGAAAGATGGTTGAAAAATTATAGATGTTCCTTGATTTACAGTGAAACTTATATATTTTATACCCATCATCACCTGAAAGTACCACAGATCAAAAATGGATTTACTGCTCCTAACCTACCAAACATCTTAGCAACACAGGCCCCCACGCAGAGTTATTTGCTCCCGTCCTGACCCTATGGCTGGCTGGGAGCTGTATTGCTCTCTACTAGAGCACTACAGAAGACCATGCATATCACTAGCCAGGGAGAAAAATCAAAGCTCAAAGTATGGTGCCTATTGAACATATATTAAAATGCACAGGGGCTGGCGAGATGGCTCAGTGGTCTAAAGCACCTACTTGGAACAAGCTTGGCA
>NDGN011524391.1:848-18650 GCA_002564285.1 Tympanoctomys barrerae | reverse complement strand
TCTCCAGTCCCACATGTCCTGCAGGCTCTGCCCCTAAGGCGCACTCAGCAGGGACAAAGTCTGGGTGTGGTGGATTGCATGCCTGTAATCCCAGCCCTGAGATGGTTGAAAACAGGGGGACCATTATAAGTCTGAGCTGCATAGTGAGACCCTGTCCTAAATACTTAAATAGATTTAAAAAAAAAAGAAAAAAGAAAAAAACCCTGCCTTAACCATATTGGAAAATAATGTGAAATTTATCACTTAGTGAAATGAACCCAAACCTGCGCAATTTCAAATTAATTGTTATAGCAAAATTTTAATTCATTTAGATTATGATCATAGTTTTACAAATAAAATTAAATTCACTATCTTTTTTTTTTTTTTTTAGTACTGGGGATTGAACTCAGGACCTTGTGCTTGCCAGGCAAGCGCTTATTTTACTGAGCTATCTCCCCAGTCCCATCATTATCTTTAACATAGTGGATTTGTTTTGTTTTGTTTTCTCTTTAAACTAAATTGCTGTCAATTTTTACATTTTTATAGCTTCAGACATGTATCATTTAAATTACTTCGTCGAAATCCAACTGTAAATGTTCAATTTTGTTTCGTAAATATATTTACATCTTTGCATTAGATTACACTTTAAGCGACCTAGTGTTTCAAGACAAAATCTAAAGATTGCATAGAAGTCACACGCAGGTGCATCTCCTGTCTTGTGCTAGACTGAAATCATGATTTCCACCCATTTGTAGTTTATGCAGAATTCCCAGAGTTATGCTTTCAAAACACATTTGTTCAGATTCTACTCAAAAGGGTTTCTAGGGGTTTGCCCTCTCAAGCACAACGCAAACGCTGGTCAACGCCGGTGCTCATGCATGGTGGCTGCCTCTCCTCTCGGGCCACGTGGACTCAGCTGTGCCCCGACGTGGCAGCCAGCGCCACACCGTGCGGCTTCCCTCGCTCCCTTGTCTTTTCATTTCATTCCAGGGGTTTGTGAAACCTTTCTCCTTTCAGTGCCCTCACCTTTCAACCCAGAATTTCTCAGTTCAGCTGTGATATTGCAATTAATCTCTTAAAATTGCTCTTTAAATATGCTTCTTTGGAGAGCAGCCCTTGAATTTTACTATTTAACCATCATTGTTGTTCCAACAAATATTTGCATATGAAGCAATGGTTTGGTTGACAAACAGATACATGTATACTTAAAATAACTGCTTCAGAATAGTTCAGCAGATTGAAGCTGCTGTTTAGGCAGATGCAGGGCCCAAGGTTCGATCCCCCGGGCCTGCCATGCCGGCCCCGCCCCAGGGCGCGCTGAGACTGGGATTGAGACTGCACGAGGTGCCTGTGGGCCTGTGATCCCAGCGCTTGGGAGGCTGAAAACAGGAGAATCACTCTGAGTCTATCCTACATAGTGAGACCCTGTAGACCCTGTCCTAAATAAAATAAAATTAAATAAAAAGATAAAATAATTGCTTTTTGAATTGCATATATTATAGCTTCTATTATACATGGATGTAGATGAAAGCTCTGTTTCATTTTCCACTATTAACACATTTTTATTTCCTTGTCATTTAAAGTCCTTTCAACGATCTGAGTTATTGGACATGCTGGGAACTAATTTGAAGTGCATAGTTTACACATCAGAAAGATGGAAGAGTGAACTAAAATGGGACAGTTTCACATTGATTTCATTTGGCTAGGTACATCAGTGATCCTGGAGAAGATGACTTTCCCTGATAAACAAATGAAATAAAAATGCTCGTTTAACAATAAGAATGTGGACATTAGCTCTGTTATGCATATATAGGTATGAGGCCAAACATAGAAAATAAAATTATGAATAATACAGTACTTGTTAAACATAACCGCAGTTAATGGTGACTGCTGGGGTTACGGGAATGTGATAGTTGTGGTAAATTACAAGGGTGAATGATGAGGTCTTGGGTTTTGGCCATGGACTGTAAGCAGATGAATTAGGCTAACAAGTATTGTATCATACCCTGAACAGGTACCTTAAGCTATAATGAAATAATGCTTATTGAGCCTTTATTTTTATCAGCTAATATTTGCTGAATAGTTACTTTATATTGAAGAGCACTGAGAAAGTCTATGAGAAATTAGGAATACCACAGCACTCATTGCGCACTGAGAACATGCAATTAAACTCAGTAAACAGGCTGCTGACACATAAAATAGTTAAATAGGAGTCAGGATAGCAATAGAAACCTCCAGCTTGGAGAATATATCAGAAGCGTCTGTCACTTAGTACAGCTGTCTTACATGTTTTACATGTTCTGCATCCTATTAGTCTGGCTTTCAATCTGTATATATATGATAATTTTTGATAAGGTCTTGCAATATAAATAAATGATACTAATGCTAGAAAAATAATATAAGAGAGAAGGGAAGAGGGCAAGAGAAGGAGATTGAAATGTGCTGCACACATGGACCTGATTTCTGCAGTGAGTACAGTCATTCTGTGCTGCAGATGTGTCCCAACAAAGCAAATAATAATAATAATAGAAATTTCGTAGCACATGCTAAAAAAATGCCATTAGGGAATTTTTTTTATTTTATGGAAAAATTATAACAATATAATAGAAGAATAATAATAGTTAATATATTTCATATTGCTATCTCTAAAGTAGATACTCAGAGAAAAATATATGGGAATAAAATATTTTCCAAACAGTAGTAGCAAAGGCCTTTCTTTTCAATGAACTAAATGAAATTAGTAGTATAGCTATCTTAATGTTTCCTCCATTTCCTTTCCTTCCTTTTCCTTTTCCTCTTAGTTTCTTTTTTACTTTGAATAATTTCTTCCTGTTTCACAATATCTATTCTATGTTTTGTGCCTTGTTCACTCTTTCAACTTCTCACATCCAGGAGAAAATATAATCTTTATGCATACAGTCTGATTTGTTTCAATTATCAGAATAGTCTCCAGTTGTATCCATTAACCTATGAAATTCTCAAGGTCATCCATCTTTATGAATGACTAGTACTCTGTTCTGTACAAATACCATATCTGCGTTGGCCATTCCTCAGCTGATGGGCATTTGGGTTCTGCTCCCATAAACACAGTGTTCAACAATTAAGAGATTTTAAATGAGTGATAAATGAATTTGAGCCAGCATTTGTCAAAGAAAGCTAAAGATTGATTTAAGCAGGCTTAAAAGATGATACCAGAAGACCTAACAAATATTTCAGAAAAGAGCATGCTAGTCAAAAATGTAGCAAGGACATTTAAGGAGAATAATCTGTGGTATTATGAGATACATAAATACAATGATATGACTATTATTAAAATATGAATTTTATAGTTCTGAGAAGGCCATGTTATAAGAAAATTGAAGTGGGAAATACTTTAAGTAAGAAAAATTATTTAAGTGTGTAAATTCATGGGGGATATTTTGCTAATTTGGTGCCTGTATACAGTATGTAATGCAAAAGCTGAAACAGGTAAAATTCTCATCTCTTAAAAATTGTTTCTAAAGTTTGACTGACATGTAATTGGCATATAAGTTTCTGAGGTAAGTTTGATGTAAATTTCTGAGGTATGATGTGTATTTTGAGGCATAGAGTTATTACTGATGAAATCAGGGTAATATGCTTTCTATCTATCATAATTTTGTGTTGAAAGCCTTAAAACTTCCCTTTTCTAGTTATTTTAAAATGTTAACCAAATTTACTTAATTATATGAAACAGAAATAGGAGGGTTGGCAAATAGCTCTGCAGATTAAAGCACCTGCAAGCTTTCAAGGCACACTGAAACAGCAGTTGAGACTGGGCATGGTGGCACATACCTGTAATCCCAGCTCTTGGGAGGCTGTAAACAGGTGGATCACTATGAGGCTGGACTAGTAGTGAGACCCTGTAGACCCTGTAGGCCCTTCCCTAAAAAAATACAAAAAAAGAGAAAGAAATATGATGTCATACTCTATAAATACATGTGATTTTAATGTGTCATTTAAAGGAAAGAAACTTCAGCTGGATGTAGGCACACATGCCTACAATCCCAGGACTCAAGAAGCTATGCAGGAGGATCACCATGACTTTGAGGCCAGTCTGAGTTACAGAAGTAGGTTCAAGGGCAGCCTGAGCTACACAGAAGGACCATGTCTAAAAAAAAAAGACAAAGCATAAGAAAACAACAAAAGGGGAGGGGCATTATAAATCATCCAGATACCTTTGAAAGGCTGAAAAAGAAATGTTAGGTTTTCTTTGTATGGGTTAATCCCCTCATTTTGATTTTATGAATCCTAGTGTAAATATTATTTGATAGAGGAAATCATTTTTAGGTATGCCAAGTACATTTGGCGTGATTTGAAACTCATCGGAAATTGCAAAGTGATAATTTTAAGTTTGAAAAAAAATTCATGAAAATCTGTTCAAATTACTCCTAGATACATATGACTGCCATATCTTAACATTAATAATTTATTCCATAATAATTAAATAAATAATTAATTAATGTACTAAACATTTACAGGAACATTATTATTTATCAAAGAAAATATTAAACACTGGGAAGTCAAACACAAAAATCAGATCTAAAGTAATATTAGAGTTGAGAGGAACAGTAAATCCTTGTGTCTGTCATTCACTTACATAAAAGATATCAGTTGATTTTCTTAAATTTTCCAATTTGACAGGTCCATTTCTTTTCGCTTATTTCTTTCAGGGTATAAGAAAATTATATATATATATATATATATATATATATATATATATATAGTTTTAAATATAGCATATGTTATATATTATATATAATGTTATATATACATATATGTATATATGTACATAACACTAATTATCTATTAACTCAATAGTCACATATTTAAAAGAATCAAGCAGCGCCCGTGTGAAGGGCTCTCTTCCTGGTGCTAGGACACTTATTCCTCATCACATTGGAAGTCACATTTCTGGAGCTCCTCAGTGCTTCCTGGTTTGAGGTATCTGGTGACAATGTGCCAGTTAAAATATTACCTGCACACACTGACAAGTGCCAAGGGAGAGCGCCAACTCTCTCATCTTGGAGTTTCAAATACTCCAAGATGACTCAGAAATAACTGTCAGACTGCCATGTTCTCCAGAGGTGACACATCACTTGGACTACAAGAACCATTAAGTGACATTCCTCCAAGAGGGAACCTTGTCATTCTACAGCCTGCTTGCTGTACGAACCTCATTTCTGCCGTGTGATGAGCAGGGAAATAACATGCAGGAAGATACCGAGAAAATGTAAGGCAAAGCTGGATCTCAACCCCGCTGATGTGGATCCAAAGGGGAAGAAATTAAATTCATCGGTGCTGTTCCCTGGGTAAGGGAACAAAGGAAGGGTCGCTGACTCAGAAAGCCGTCTCCGAGGGGCCACTCACACTGCCTGAAACACAGGAGGAACCTGCAGGACGAAGGATCAGAAAGACTTGTGAGATACAACTCCAAGGCCTTAGTTTGCTTGTGAGTGTGTTAGTGTCAGAGCCTCTGCTTGATTGAGATCTCTATTCACATTGGCAATTTTACAATTATGTCCTTTTCCATGTTCAGCATATTCTTTGCATCTACCCTGCAAAAAAACTGCAAGAAAATCGATCTACATCTCACAAGCTTTAAGCATGAAGCAGAATCTACTTATATTTCCTCCAAGCCCTTCTTTCTCATGTGGAGATCATTTTTTTCCCTTTAATTTGCAGCAGGGCTACATCCTCTATTTTCTCCCATTTTCCCTGCACACTGGCAATGTAGCTGTAACTGTCAGAAACTTTGGCAATTTTATGCAGTAGGTAGAAAAGAGATATCCCTAATCCATTCCATATACATCCTAAATATATTCATCTGCAAAGATTTTTGAAAAATAGACTTTTACAGAGTAAAAGTTACTTTGGAGTAACGTCATTCAGTTCCTCTGAAGAATTCATCTGCACAAAAAATTTAGAGTCTACCAATTACAGTCAGTATTCAAGTTCCAACAAGGAAAGGCGCCAAAGCAAGGGCTTCAGACGGCTGACACACTTGCACTCCGGCCTCCCTCCAGCTCCATCACTACAGGTGTCTATAGATTTGTGGACAATCAAATCAGGTTAATTTATCAAACTCTGTCTGCTGTGAAAATGTCTGTTGATATGAAACAAACACAAAAGTAAAAAAAAGAGAGAGAAAACAAATTTTGTTTCTTCAGAAACAGCCAAAGTTGTAGGCCCAACGGCATTATGGCAAGCCTCAGCATGTGTTCTTGGGGACATGGGCACACTGACATGGGAAACAGAATGCATTATGGATGGAGAGAACATGTTCCCGTGTACAAATATAGTCACTCATGTGAAATTCAATAAAAGTGATCTCTGCCATCTGGGTTCTATATATTTTCTGTAGAGTTAGGCCTGAATCTATAAAATTAGCTCAAAGGACTTAGAGTATCTTTTCCATCATTTCTCATGTTTTCAATGTGTGCTTCTGTGGGAAGAAGCATTATTTTAATAACAAACCTTTAGGTTATACATTGCCTTATTATAATTCTAAGGTATATCTTTTCATTTCTGTTCTAACTGATCAACATAGTTTCTGGAATGATTTCTGGCTCCATGATAAAGCGGAATGCTTCAGCAGACAACTATAATCTTGATTCCCTTCTGGCTCTGAGTCTCTGTGTCTTTCTGTGTCTCTGTGTGTTTCTGTGTCTGTCTCTGTCTGTCTGTCTGTCTGTCTCTATAAACAACTTAGTTATATAAAAATGTATATGGCATGCTTAATGGAGCCAAGGAAAACAACTCAAAATTTATTAAAATTTTAAGTAAAGTCAATCGAGAGGAATTTTGATTTTTGTATTAGACAAAATTACAAATATAGCAATACTTGTACTCTTATCTCTTTTTAGAGATGAAGGGAGATATAAGGTAGACAAAATACGTGACTTCTATATCACAAGGGCTACAGGTAGAACATGATATAGGCTTTTAATCAAACGTTTTTGCTGCAATTATTCATTGGTTACCAGTCCTTGAAACTGTAAACACGAGCACTCTTAAAAGGATTTTGAAATAGTAGAGATATTCATAAAGACATGTTTTCATCAGTAGAGTTCACTCTCAGAATTGTTGCCAGATACTTGTAATGTTGGGATCTAGAAGCTGATTCTCAAACAGAAAGTACTAAATGAAATAATTTTGACTTAAATTTCCTTTATGTACATCTCTGTGTCACTAGAAATGAAAAACTTAGGCTAAGTTAGGAAACTGTTTTAACTTGTGGAAGACTAAAGTAGCATTGAAAACTACTGCTTCCATTTGAAAACTTCATTGAACATTATATGGCAAGCAAATAGAAGAAATGCAAATAGCACTTAAAGTATATTTTTGTGACACTTAGTGCTTTAGCAATCTTGGTCACTCTCTTCCAAAATGGCTTCGACTAAGAATCTACATCCCAAACCTTAACCAGAGAGACTTGAAAAAAAATTTCTATACTATAATCAATATTTTATCAATTTTAATTACAAATTTATGACATTATTTTGTGCTCCATGTACAAAAATCATAATGTTTTTGCAGATAATATCCCACTCCTAGGCTAAGCAGGGCACGTGGGAACGCCGCTCACCCGCTGGTTGGAGTGGTGGTATCACTACGCGGGAGCCCGAGCTTTTAATAAGCACGTCCCGCAGTGTGCTCCATTTTAAAAAAATGTGATGCATTAAGCAATTTTACAGCTTAAACTTATCTTATTTACAAAGATACACCCTAACAATCAATGTGTATATAACTTGAATTTATGCTGTATTTTTTCTCCCTCGAGTATAGCAAACATCCTAAAATAGAAACCTTAATATTATTCCAGGATCTCAATTTTTTAATCTCTCCTATAGTATGAATGATAACAGTGGGAATAACAAACGAGTGACACTTTAAAACAAGAATAAAGAAAATACTGTTTAGACAAGATCAAAAACTAAGGCTATAAAAGATTTATGCATGTATTACAACCTAGTTATATCACATTTTCCCATGTTACTAGCTGCTTACAAATACTATATATTGTCCTGGATACATTTGCATTAAAATTCATTAATCATTACTTATACAAATTTAGTCACATAGCATAACTACACAAACAATTAGAGCAATGTCCTTAAACTCGCTTATCTGGAATTACACTTAGAATGATGCTTATTTTATTGCCAAGTGACAAATTTTAACTGAATGGATGAGTTAAGTGGCATAATTATGAGGTCAGCACACGAACCTTCCTGTCTCCTGAGCAGAGTCCCTGTGGGTCGGCAGGTACAGTCCACCTAAGTGTTGCTGGGAGCTTTGGTGTACATTGACTAAGTGGAAGGATAAAGGACCACGAGATTCTGAGATTACCAGGTCCTCAACCATCCAGCACTGGGCTGTGGGAGAGTGCGGAGGGACACATAGTGGCTTCGCTGCCTCATTTTCTCACTGTGATCATGTCTCAATGACTTTCTATCAAAAATCAGCGCAGCTACTCAGAGCAAAGACTTAAAAGATCTTTAGGTAGTCACATAGATACTATGTTGAGGGCTAGGCAATTTCTTGAGATTCGTTTCTTGTTAGTTCCCCCACATCAAAATATGATATACTGGGAATATATTTAAGATTAAAAAATCATTTAACATTTATTTCAATTCACCTTGAATTTCATTACTGGTTTAATACAATCAATCATTGAAAGCAAAACATGAGTTATGCCGGTTTTAAGCAATCTTTTCAATAACGTAGTATTGTGTTCCATTTTTTAATGTACAATTGATTCAAGCCACGTGCATTATTTCTAGGTAGAAAAATGGAAATGCCAACATAAAAGAAAAGTTACTTTTAAATAGTATGAAACAAGGACTGTAAATAATTACTTAAACTACTTGCTATTTCTTTTAATTACTATTCCTAAACACATAAGGAGGAAAACCTCTGAGTTTTAAATTCAAATTAAAAGTCAAGCTGTTTAAGTACAGGATGGTCACACTGCACGCCAAAACATCCTTTGAGAATCATGGTTTAATAAACACTCTCCATTTCTGCTGCTGGTGTGAGTCTCATTTTGCATATGGTGACCTTGCTTCAGGATACAGAAGTTTGTTATTAAGCTTAAAACTTGTTATCAAGGTGGACGTCAACTTTTGCAAAACAAGCCCTATCGATATATTTCTCATTTTAGCAGCATGTCTTTTCAGCTATCATGCTAATATCCAGGGCATCAAACAAGGACATATGCAAAGCAGGACTCTGGTTCTCGTGCAAAGGGGACTCTGAGGAGCAGATTTGCTTTGCAGGGCTGTGTGTAGCAGTCACTGTGTCAGGCCAGCTGCCAGCATCTCTTATGCATATCAAATGCTTTAAAAAACAAAACAAAACAAAACACCTTTACTAGGTAGCCAAACAAACCTCAAATTGTCTCTCTGTATCATCTCAAGATTTTTAACAAATAGTTCCCATCATCCCAACTCATGTTCAAGTGCTATGTTTGAAGAGGAGCCATACTGAGATTTTTGCCAGAATTACATATTGGTTTTTACAACCTTAGAAATTAGAGATTGTAAAGACTGGATAACTGAAACAGAGCCCAAATGAGTAAACCAGACAGTTCAGTGCAGAAATAATTTCTAAGGATCATCTTTTGTTTCGATTCCATTCATATTTTTTTTTTTTCTGTTGACGCCTTCAAGTCACAGCATAGAAGAAATAGTTTGGCTTTGTCCTCTCTGTAGTAGATTTGCCACCATTGCTAGACAGTCTCAGGGTTTCTCCTGGAGAGTAATTCATCTTCATTGTTTCTGTGCAGACAGGATGGAACCTGCTTACACGTTTTACAGCAAGCAATACTTTTTATTGTTGTACTGAAAGGGCTCCGGAGGGCTTTCTATTTTATTTTTAGGAACTTTCTGAATGTTTTTTCCTCTTTATGCTTTGCTTTTCACTATTATGAGTGATGACCTTAGAATACTGGGAAGGAGAAAACAACCAACACCTACCAAACTCTAATTGTCATAAGTTTTAATGTGATCTTCCAACAGCTTGATGGATTGCAGATGCTACACTTTAACTCTGTTATAGCTAACGAAGAATATCAACAGCTCTGGTGGGATGCTGACAGCGCTTCAAACAAAGAAGCCTTCCTTGAAGTCCAAATGTCTTTCAGTTAAATGCAAAGATGCAATGATAACTGTAATGGTTTCCTTGTGTCTTATATGTTGAATGAAAACATGGGTGAACAAAGAAAAAAATTGTATTTTGTAATGAAACTATGACATTAAGAAACTATATTCCAAAGAAATAGTGGCCCTTTCAAAGTATTCTTTTGCTCCTTTAAATTTCTTTAAGATTAATTATTCTTGACAGTAGTTAAGGAGGGTTCCAAGAAAACCCAATATAATATGAAAACAAACTTTTTCCCCCTGTGGTGCTTTTGGGCCTTCAGGTCTGTGTAGGGCCACAGACGCAGGTCTATAATAAACAGGATGGGTTTTGTTAAGGTTGTCAAGAAGAAGGCCTACTGTAAGAGATACCAAGTGAAGTTTAGAAAATGACGAGAGGGCAAAACTGATTACTATACTGGGAAACGCTTGATAATACAGGACAAAAATAAGTACAACACACCTAAATACAGGATGATAGTTCGTGTGACTAACAGCGATATCATTTGTCAGATTGCTTATGCCCGTATTGAAGGGGATACGATAGTCTGTGCAGCATATGGACATGAACTACCAAAGTATGGTGTGAAAGTTGGACTGACAAATTATGCCGTAGTGTATTGTACTGGCCTGCTGCTGGCCCGCAGGCTTCTCAGTAGGTTTGGCATGGATGGATCTATGAAGGCTAGGTGGAGGTGACTGGAGATGAACACAATGTGGAAGGCATTGATGGCAAACCTGGTGCCTTCACCTGCTACACGGATGCAGGCCTCGCCAGAACTACAGCTGGCATAAAGTTTTTGGAGCCTTGAAGGGTGGTATGGATGGAGGTCTGTCTATCCCTCACAGTACTAAATGATTCCCTGGTTATGATTCTGAAAGCAAGGAGTTCAATGCAAAAGTATATCGGAAGCACATCATGGTTCAGGATGTCGCAGATTATATGTGCTACCTAATGGAAGAAGATGAAGATGCTTAAAAGAAACAGTTCTCTCAGTACCTAAAGAACATTGTAACTCCAGACATGATGGTAGAGTTGTATAAGAAAGCTCATGCTGCTATACAAGAGAATCCTGTGGAAACAAGCCCAAGAGAGAAGTTAAACAGAAGAAGTGGAACTGTCCCAAAATGTCCCTTGCAAAGAAGAAAATAGGGTAGCTCAAAAGAAGACAAGCTTCCTCAGAGCTTAGAAGCAGGCTGCTGAGAGTTAAACCAAATTTGTAGGAAGATTTTTCCGATAAAGATAAATAAACTTATTTATTAAGAAAAAATAATATGAAAATGAATGTGACAATTTGAGGATTTATATCTATAAATCACCTTGGGAGAAGTAATTTATCCTCATATGAATAATAGCAGGGGCAACAAAGCAACTGCACACACAGACTAATACTAACAGTGGGTTATGGGTGGAAGAACACAATATACTTCTTTGTATAAAAGAGAAATACCTGCATAATTATCTTCTTGCAAAATCAATAATTATTCTAATGTTAAAATCCACTGGCCAATTGGAGCTTTTTCAAAACAAAAACAAAACAAACAAACCAAAACCAATTCAAAGGCCAGCACTATAACTCAGTGAACTAAACGTTTGCATAAGTAGTCACAGGGCTCAATCCCTGGCACCACATGCCGTGCCGGCTCTACCCCTGGGTGCACTGAGCAGGTGATGGAGTCCGGTTGTGGTGGTGCATGTCTGTAATCCCACCACTAGAGAGGCAGAAATCAGGAAGATCACTACAAGTCAGAGCTGCATAGTGAGACCCTGCACCAAAAAAACAAAAAACAAAAAACAAAAACAACAACAACAAAAAACTAAGAAACAATTCAATTTCAATCAGCATTCAGAGACATAATACACATTCTGAAAAAATAGCTTTCAAAAGGTATTTATTACTATTTTTACCATGGGAGTTTATAATTGTACAACATATAAATGTAATTTGAACTATTTTAAACTGCTTTTGAATTTACAAAGGAAGGGCTGACCAAACAGCTCAGCAGATTAAAGAGCCTGCAAGCAGGTGCAGGGGTCAGAGGTCTGATCCCCAGGTCTGCCATGCTGGTCTGCCCCCAGGGCACACTGAGATGGCAATTGAGACTGGGTATGGTGGCCTGCACCTGTAATCTCAGCTCTTGGGAGGCTGTAAACAGGCAGTGCATTATGAGTTTGATCTAGTAGTGAGACACTGAACAGCCTGTAGACCCGTCCCTAAAATTAAATAAATAAATAAATTTGCAAAAGATCTTTTTCATCACAAAAGCTGTTAATATTTTTCATCCATACTTCAGTATAATGAAGAGTGACTTGGGGGTTGTTATACCTATGTAACAATGTCCATATGATATCTGGTAAATAAGTTCTAATATTTTAGTTTACTTCTGGAGAAAGGTTCTTAAAATGCAAACAGTAATTAAACTCTCTCAAAGCTGCCTTACTAAAATAATAGTAATCATGCTTTTAACAATCACTAAAAATGATATTTTTAATTAGTTTTGTTTAAATTAAAATTATGAATAGCTTTCTGCATAAGGAATAAAAAAGATAAAACTATGTCTAATTATTTTATGACCATAAACTAAAACAGAATTTTGGTAAGCAACTTAATTATATTGCTTGCCTGTATCAAACTTTCGTTAGAATTAGAATTCATGTTACATTGTTCAGTGTATTATTACTGATTAACATTTCATAGTAGTTTTAGAGGCAATCTATCAATTCCATTTATCATAATAATACAATTAAAAATCTTGTGAGCTTTCTGCATTAAGAACTTACTGAGGAATATTTAAAAAATACCCTAGAAAGTTTATGATACAGATTACATTTGAAGAATATTTGTACAATCATCTGAATAATTGTGTACTTCCCATGCTGAGGTTGCTGAGGGCTATCTCAACTGTGTCTATGCAGTTATAGAGAAATCCTTATGAGAGCATACAAGTAGGTTTTAATCAGAGCATATCCTCATGATTTAATAAACATTTGTCATCACTGTTATTCTTAATGGTTGCACAACGTTAGGTGTCTGAGAGGAATTAACCACATGAGGCTGAATCTTTGTGTGCAGTTCAGCAGCTAACAATTGCTACGTATCCAATTAAACGCCTACTGTATTCATGACCTGCTATCATCTGGGAAAAGTCCATGAGGAACTACGGAGGTTTTGAGATCCAGGTGGTTTGAATGATTTAAATGAATCAAAAACTAATGCTATTCATTTTGACTTGCTTGGTTAATCTTGTTAGGCATTGTTATCTCAAAGTTCACCCATAGAATATATTATTTTTCTAACAAAATCTCTTCCTGGATTTTATCCAATATTACTGTCCTGAAGGTATCCTCTAATTCAGAAATTACTATGTCACTGATGAGTTTATTTAGACCTCCTATTTTCCTTTGGTATGTTGCAGTTCTTTCATTTTTTCTAATATAGAAGATCCCACACTTCTCTTTATTTATGCATTGGGTAAGGCTACCCCTTGGACAAGCTCCATTTCTTTTCTTTTCTTTTCTTTTCTTTTCTTTCTCTGTTTCTTTTTTCTTTTTCTTTTTTTTTTTTTTTTTTGTACTAAAGAACAAACTCAGGATCTTTTCAAGCAGGTGTTCAAGATGCTGAACTATCTCTCCGGGCTGGACAAGTCCCATTTTGATGCAACCCTCTTTATGACAAAATGAGATATCTGCATAGTTTTATCACTGTGTCAGTTCTTGTAAAGTCCAAATCATATGTTCTCTAGCATACTGATATGGTGTAAAACTGAAATCCACTGAAAAGCCTCACACTTCTCACACCTAGGGATGAGCACTAGCCAACAAGTGTAGGCCAGTGGAAATGTGAGCCTGAAAGGTGTAGTGTAGCTGCCCATGTCCCCTTTCTCTGCTTTCTAGGAACTGCATAGTGAACGCTTTCCACTCTCCTCTGCTTTGCAACCAGAAAGCCATGTGCTACACCCATGAAGAGCTTGAGCCAAAATGAGCCTCTTCTCTTTTAAGTTTCGTGTCACATCTTGTGTCTCATTAAACTAACCAATACAGAGAAATTGGTGCCAGGATAGTCGATTGCTTTGACTGTATTTGACAGTGTGATTTAGAAAGCATTGGATTAGATATGTATGAGTAACTTAGAAAGGTTTGGAGAAAGGGGCCAGAAAAGCCCCAGAATTCTATTAGCAGAGAGCACAGAGATTGGTGAGATTGGTGAGTTGGTGAGATTCAGGTAGCTCAAAACACCAGAATGCCAGGGAAGTGCTGACAGTACAGGCCAAACTCAGAGGGTTTCAATGGTGAACAAGGATTGTTTCACAAATTAGGCTAGATGTCATGTGCGTTATTTTGTGGCAGAAAATGTGTCTCCTTTTTGCTCATGTCCCATTTTTTTTTTTTTTTTTTTTTTTTTGGTGAGGCTAGATGTAAAGGTGGCAGACTAACTGATGAAACAGATTCCAAGGCAGCCCAGCATTCAGTCTATGGCAAAGGTACTACTAGATGTTTTCAGTCACATGTACAAGGATAGAAGTAAGGAATTTGGAACTTTACAATTTCACCAGAAAAGAAGCATATGCAAAGGTAGGCAAAGTGTACCTGCTTGTTAAAAAAAGTTAGCCCTAGAAAGAAGGAAGTAGTTGGAACAGGGACGAGAAGAAAGATGTCCTGAGGGCATCGAAAAAAGCAGGAAGACCTCAACCATGAAGGTTTAAGGATGAAAATCTGTAATGCTTTTGAGAAGAAAGTTTCTGGACACCAGCTCACCCAGAGTCCCCTCTGCAAGTCTATCCTAATTCATTCATTCAAATGCTCAGAAGCTACTGTAGCCAAGGTGCAAGGGAGCCAGGCTACCAAGTGAGCCAGGCAGCCGTAGCATTAACTGTGTGGTTCTGCTTTCCCAAGCATGAACAATGAGGGTCCCAGGTTGCAAAGCTTCCATCAAGAGTTCAGAATGAGGCTTGGCAAGCTAGGGAGATATATGAGACTGGAACACAGCCCCTGCCAGGTGGACCTAAACGTGTGGATGTGAAGTTGTAAGAGTGAAGGCAATAGTGCTTTGGAGATCCCAGAAAGTGGGAGATACCAACCGCGTGATCACCTGCTAAGTTGAGCCTGCCCCCGTGCTATGAACAGCTTTCTTCAGCCCTGCTGTTCCACTGTATCATTTCTTTCCTCAACCCAGCTGACCTTGCGTCGAACTTACTGAAAGTAAGAGCCAAAATAAACCTCCCTCCCTTTAAGTTTTAGATGTTGGGTATTTTGTCCCAGAGACAGGAAAGTGGTCCAATACACATACTTTCTGAATTTCTTTTATCTTTGGATATGTTGCAAGTTCTATAGTGGCAAAGAAGGTCACTTATTTATGTTTCTAAGTCTTCTTTTATCCCTTTACACTGATATTGAGGAGTAGAATCTGAGCCTTAGACTATGTTATTTCCAAGCTTGCTTTTCAGCTTTTCAAAGCACTGATCCTACAACCTGAATGAATGACACTACAGGTATACAGCAGTCTCAAAAATGTGTAGGTAGTGCATAAAGATAGCACTGTCATCATAAGAATGTGAGAATTATTGTACAAAGTATGTGCTTCATGAAAAAAGTCTTCACGTCACCTAGCATCTGCTTAGCATATAGTGTGTGCTCAGGAGTTAGCTAGTTTCACTCATAATCACTCATAAGATACAAAATATTCTTTTGCCTTTAGGAAGCAGTTCTTAAATAAATCTAACTGGACAATTGTTGCTGTGCCCCCAATGTATCATTTCTGCTTTGGCACTTTGTCTTACTTGCCTAAAGCTACATTACTATTTTTACAGAATATTAAAACCCTTAAACTGGGTAAGAGGAAAAGTACTGCCAAAGAAAAAAAGAAAATTATTAGTGGGAAAGACAAACCAAGGCCATTATATCTATAGATCAAGAAATATTGATGTCAAATGTGAGGGTCGTGTCCCATGGTGACAAAGAATTAAACCAGGCTAGAGGAGGCAGAGTATTAGAAAATATATTGAAAAGCCTAAAGGCTAGAAAGTAGAGCTCCTGCTACCTGGGAGGGGTTCCTGAGCAGGACACACAGAGGTCCTTGGTCTGGGCATTCTTGCAGGGTTTAGAAAGAAAGAATTCAGGCCACTGTCCAAGTGATGTGTTCTCTATCCTCAGAATACTACATGTTTTTAGCATCCGGCCTGCAGAGAGTTTAGGAAATGCTCCTACAGGGACCATACAGCCTGAGCCAATGGCCTGCCTGGTCATTCTCTGGGGAGAACCCTGACAGCCACAAGAAATCTGACAGATTTTTTTTTTTTTTTAAGATTGTGGGAGGGTGATAACTCAGCAGACTCCATTTTGAGCTTCTTAGCTCCATTTGTAGGCCACTGCTCTGACTGCCTAATACAATTCTCCTGTCTTCCTGTGCATCTACATAAAGGTTATAGAAAAGACATGGCAAATCGGTCAGTTCTGTTTCATCAAATGCCCGACTTAGAAAAGAAACATATTGTGAAAACTGGTGCTCCTATCAAATGCTGAAAGGGGAAGGAAGATTCGCTTAGAAGAGGGATTTCCAAGCTAACAATTAAAATGCTAAATTTCTATGAGGGTCATTTAGGGATTCTGTAAAACTGTAATTGGCATCCTAGTTCTAAGTATTTTATGTGGTTTCAAGGCTGTAACTTTAAAACTGCCCATACAAATATACTGTATTTTTGAACTACTAATACAAATATATTAGTAGTTAGTATCTTTACTATTTTTCTGATTAATTAGCCTCTATTAGCAAACCTTTTGATTTAATAGAAAAAGGTTTTGTAATAAAATTCACCTTGGCCTTTAATACATGTCAGATTCCATTTTTATTGAATAAACTATATTTTAGTGCTTAAAATATTTGAAACTTTATGCTTAGAGGCAGACATATAAAAGGGCATATTGTTGGTCAGAGGGACATCAATTTGGAGTCTATGTTTCTATTGACATTTTCTCCTGAGTATACTGTAGACGATGTAGTCAATTATCATTTTTCTCAGTAGTTATGTTTTATAAAGCCACAAGAAACACTGAATTAGCCACTACTGAATTATTGCTCTTTGGAGAAATACAAGGTTAGGATCCTCGGAGCCTCTGGTCACAATATTTTCATCAAACCATCCACATATAACCTTATTTTATGTGTGTTTGTGTTTAAAAACCCTCATTTAATATATATCGTTGATTCATTAACACCAACTCAATGGCTGGCAGCGTCGTTACTCAAGTCTGAACAGAGCTGATCTAACATACACCTTTTGTTCAGTAAAGAATGCTGAGAATTGGCATTCTTATTGTTGCTAAGAACACTAGACAGCTCTTCAGCCCTGTGTTTGGAAACCCTGTTAAGCAACAAAATCACCACCAAAGAAAATATGAACGTGAAAAGCCACTAAAAAGGCCAACAAAGGATACTTTGAATAGGGAGAGAGCTGAAAGACAAGGTGGACGGTTACCTTGGTGCCCTTCAGTATGAGCATGTATATCCAAGACCAGGATTTTCTCTTCACCTATACCCATGTCTATGACTGATTGCAAAAGAATAATCATCAATTTTATTTATTTTTTAAATTTTTTCAGAACTTTATTGATAAACAAATAGCAATTAGACAGTTTCAAATCAAATTGCTAGGAGAGATTCAATAA
>NDGN011524367.1:4587-39670 GCA_002564285.1 Tympanoctomys barrerae | reverse complement strand
AATATTATAGGTGTGTTAGCTCAGCAAAATATTCTAAGAGTCCAGTAGTCCATAATAGTATTGAGTCTTCCTCCAGCATTCTTGACAAGAGAAAGGAGAGAGGAAAGGGTGGGAGGGAAAGAGGGAGTGGTGGGGAGGACAACCGGGACTGGAAAGGATAAGGTGACAATGTCTTTATCCACAGACTATGTACAAATCCAAATGAGCTACAGAAAAGCTACTAGAACAATAAACATTTTCAACAAGATTGCAGGATACAAGATTAATACACAAAAACCAATTTGTTTCTATATATTAGAAATAAACAAGGAGAAAAAGCCAATGGGTCCTATAAAATTAAAGTTATTTGAACCATTAAACAATTTTAAAAAGACTGCAAGATACAAGCTCAATATATAAAGACCAATTTTATTTCTATATTGCTTTGATGAAAAAATGAATATTAGCATTAAAACCAGCCATATATGACAGCATACAAAAGTAAATATATGGCTGTCACAAAAGAATCGAGAAATCTCAACAACGGAAACTACCAAATATTTCTGAGAGAAATGTTGAAAGATACAGATGAATACAGAAATACAATATGTTTGTGAGTTGGAAAACTTAAAATTGCTAAAATGTCAATTCCACTTCTATATTCAACATGATTACAGTGAAAATCACAATAGCCTTTTTTAAAAAACAAAAGTAGGGCTGGGGAGATGGCTCAGTGGAATAAGCGCTTTCTGGGCAAGCGCAAGGGCCCGAGTTCAATCCCCAGTTCCAGGAAAAAAAAAAAAAGTGGACACCCATATCCTAAAATTCAGATGGAGATACAAAGGACTTAAATAGAGCCAAAATAATGTTTTAGAAAAAAAAGTACTATAAGACTAATACTGCTTTACTTCAAGAATTATTCTAAAGCTACAGTAATTATTGATATGGTTGTATTGGCATAAAAATAAACAGATCAGTAAAATAATAGAATTGGGTGCAGAAATAGGCCTAGTCTAGCTTTAACATCTGATGTTGACAAAGGTAACTGAGTGGAGGAGAACCTTGCCAAGAAGGGATGCCGGACACTTCAACATCCACATGCCCACTGGCGAAATGATTTGCCAAGGAAAGTTTCAACTTGTATCTTCTATTATATACAAAAACAAGTTAAAATATATGAAAAGAGACTATAGACCCAAATGTAAAAACTAAAATTATAAACTAAATTATAAAATGTAAATGCAGGAGAAAAGCTTTATAACTTTAGGTTGTATAAAATTTTGTTTGATATAATGCCAAAAGTTTACAAAACCCACTTTTTAAAAAAACTGACAGGACTTCATCATCATGAAAAGCTTTGTCTTCTGGAACATACTGTTACACTGCTGCAGGACGGGAAAAAATATATTTTTCAAGGCCTGTACCTCATAAAGAACTTAGATCCAAATATACAAGAAAATTTCAAGGAAAACCCAAACAGCTCCATACATTAATGGGCTAAAGAACCCACCAAGGACAGCACACACCTCAGGGCTGAGGCCTGTGCAGTGGGAGCAGGTGTGCTGGGCCTGCAGGAGGCACGGGATTCAATTGTGAGCACCACAAGCAAATACATGGATACACGGAATCTTAAAATACACTCAGCCAAATAGCTCAGCAGATTAAAGCACCTGCTTAGACAGGCAGTAGCCGGGCTTCGATCACCAGCATGCTATGCTGGCCCCGCCCCTGGGGCGCGCTGAGCCTTGGTGGAGACTGGGCGAGGTGGTGCATGCCTGTAATGCCAGTAGTGGGGAGGCTGAACACAGGCGGATCACTACAAGTCTGATCTACATAGTGAGGCCCTGTAGATCCTGCAGACCCTTACTAAAAAATACAAACATATATATATATATTAACATATAATATATATTTATAAAAATATGTAATATATGTATATATACATATATATATATGTTTTTTTAAACCAAACAATCACTTCGCTTCTCTTAGGGATATGAAGATCTGAACCGCTGCCCATCTGCGAGTTGCTACCACTGACATGTCTGACTGTTGTTTTCCCAGGAATAAGGAGAACTGGGACACTAAGGAAGGGTGGATGCAGCATAGACCAGTACAGAAACCCTGGAAGGCATTTGTTCTTCTAGAGAACGATGGATGCATACCGTAAGACTGCACTCATCCACCGCAGGTGCTCACAGGTAGAAATGAAAGCACTTGCCCCCACGAGGACTTGGGGCAGGGAACGTGCACAGCAGCCTTTTTAAATAGCCGCACCTGGAGATGGCCTAGTTTGGTCCACCCAGGCTGCTGCGGTAAAACACCACGAGCTGTGGTGTTAGAAATGCAGACATGATGCCTAGGTTCTGGAGGCTAGGCATTCCAGGCTGAAGGCTTCAGCAGGCTCTGTCTCGGAGAGCCTTTTTCCCCTTCCAGGAGGTTGGGCTCTGTGCTGTAACATTACACTGTGTAAAGGAAGGAGACTTCTCTTTTGCAGGCACAATTTTGTCCAAAGGCAGATCCTCCTAGCACCATCATGCTGTAGGTCAGGATTTCACAAGTCAATTTTGAGAAGTCACACAGTCCAGACCAACTATTCTCCGTCAGATAAACAGAGAAAGGAACTCTAGGAAGTCCACACAACGGAACATGGTTTAGCAATAAAACATAATGAATAATTGACACATGCTCAGCCTTGTAGAAATCTCCAAAGCTTCACTGAACAAAAATCCCACAGGGAAACGAGTGCACACTCTACCTGACTTTGCACACACACGTTTCTAGAACACTCCACCAGTGCTGATGAGACGGAGTCGGGCACAGCTGAGGAGCAGGGGGAGCTTTGGAAGCCATGGACCGATTTGTTTCCCTGGACGTGGTGCTCTCCACAGTGTATACCACGCGGCAAAGTTCACCCCGTGGTATCTCCTAGACACATGTGCAGTGTACACACCAATGATGTCGCTATCCAGTTGTTGAAAACAGGACACAAAATGGAAGAGCACTTGGGTTTGATTCACAGCATTAAACAAAGAATAACAAAAAAAAAAAAAAAATGCCTCACTTCATGCAAGAGGAGCAAATTTCAACCAAAAGCTGCTTCAGGACTGCCAAACTGGGCTCTGTCCACCTCAGTGTAAAGCTGAGCCAGGCACCGTCCCTGAGGCCATCCCTCCACGTGGGAGGCAGCACTGGACACGAGAGCTCTTGCCGGTCAAATTTGCTCACAGGCAGGCGCGGTCGTACACACCTGAGACTCAGCAGCTTCGCCAGCCCCTGTCTCAATACGAATGAATGAATGAATACATAAAAAAAGGCTTCATGCTAGAAAGTTCTTCACTTCAAAGCTTTACAAGAATCTAAAGTTTTCTTGGAAATTCATATTTAGCTGTTTTTTTTAACCAAAAAATGGGTGATAATTGCGCAGGGCCTTGGAATCCAACTGAAGCTCTGTTGCTCCTTCTCTCATGGATGATACGCTGTGTCAGTGCGCGTGTGTGGGGACGGAAGTGTGGGTGGGACGGGGAGCCCTAGCTAAGGAGCCCGGCGGAGCACAAACCTGCCAGATGCAGAAGCGCCAGGACAGGTGGAGGTGCGATTTCTGGCTCTGACACACCCACGAAGGGAAGGGGAAGCAGGAGGGGAAGTGTGCAACTGGACACGTGTGAAAATATCCCAGCAAAACTACAAGATGCTACAGGATGACGGAACAGAAAGTCTGCGTGGGAGTCAGAGAGGCTTTGTGGAGTGAGACGTTGGCACAGAAACTGCAGACGGAGTTTCTAGATAGATGACAGCAACGAGTGTCCACCAATTTCTTCTAAGTTAGTGTCTGAGGCAGTTTTCTATTGCGATAGCAAAACACCTGGCACTCGGTAGCTTGTGATCAACAGACATTTACTTGGCTAACACTTGTGGAGACTGGGAAGTCCAGGCGTTCAGTGCCGGCCTCAGACAGGAGCCTTCGTCCTGTACGAGGACATAGTGGAGGGCATCACACCGCAGGGCAGAGAAAGCGTGCCAGGGCAAGCCTCTCCTCTTCAAAGCTCCCTGTACCATCATGGGGCTCCCTGTACCATCATGGCCCCCAATTTCATGACCTCATCTACTCCTGGTCATAAAGCTCCGCCATCGAGGCTCATGCAAATGAATTTCTACGTTGTGTTTCCAACCCATGAACTTCAGGCAGACATGTTCAAACCAAGCAGGGAGCTACAAGGTACTAATGAAGACTGAGCTTACTGTTGTCATGGAAGATAGACAGTGAGGCCAGCAGCAGGAAACATTTTGGGAAATGACCCCAAAAGGCCAGGTAAGAGAGCTGAATTAAAACAGTGGCATTTAAGTAAGAAAGGAAGGTAGAGACTTCAGACGTATTTACGGTACTGAGTCACTCCAGGTGAATGTCTAATTATAGGCCCAGGCTGGGAAACAGGAAGAGTCCAAAGATGAGGCTGTTACGCCTCAGGTGTCAGAAAAGGCAGCATGTGCTTTCAGGAAGGAGAGGATGCTTTTCCAGTGAGAAACCATGTGTTTGTGGTGTTCAGGGCACCGCCTGCCCCATGTAGCAATATGCTCGCATTTGCAGGGTGGCTGCCATGCACCAAAGTGTCGAGTGCTGCAGGGAGGTCAGGCTCACACAGCGTGAAGACTGCCCCGTGGAGGACCACGGGGGGATCTAGACTGCTTCAGCGCAAGAACTTCACCTTAAAGTTGAAGACAGAAGTGACATGGAAGAATTGAACAGGAAAGTCGGAAAAGAGTGTCCAGGAAAATGACAGGGTACATAGCCACATTAGGATGTTCAAGAAAATTCTTAGAACACTGGTTTTCCTCCTGGAGATGGTGTAGGAAAAAGAAGCGGCCACGTTCTTCTAGAATTTTCATGTAAACAAAGAGAACAGATGGCTGTAGACCACAGGTCCACAACACACGACAGCCTTCAAGATGTGCGTGTTATGTGGCCTGTCCCAGCTGGCTCCTTCAGAAAGGACAATGCCTAAAGCAATAGGAATCCACATGTGGCACTGACCAAAGAGCACTAAGGCGGCTTGTTGGCTGACTCCTACTGAACGCAGATGCAGTCAGCATGGGAAAGCCTTGGGGTAGAAGCCAGCACGGCACACCCTCATGTATTATCCTGCCAGTGATTTCCGGCCAGGCTAAGAGGGAAACCTACAGCATGGCTTCAAATTCTGGTTCCACCTTAAGCAGTTGAAAAGTGTAAACCTTAAGCGAGGTCAACCACAAGGCTTTTAAACCTAGCATATGAAACGGGGATAAGGATAGCACCCATTTCGTGGGCAAGCTGGTGTGATCAAATGCATGTTAGTGCCCTGCCACAAGGACAAAGTACGTGTGGCACAGCGGGTAGGCACAGCAGGGGTCTGTTCATCTTACACCAGCGAGAAGGAAAAGGCCAGCGAGCTGCCAGGGTGCCAGCGTTATGCCGAGGGTTCCCCCACCAGTGGCTGAGCTTCCTTCCCAGTAACCCCACCTCCCTAAGGCTGCACCACCTCCAAGCCCCACAGGGCCGATGGTGCCTCCAAGGCGTGGACTGCAGGAACATTTATCATGCAGTCCGCAGCTGGGCGACAGCCGGGCTGCACCCGGGCAGTTTCTGCTAACTAGTGCTATCATTCTTATTGCATACTTTGATATTCTGAACTATGTTTCTAAATAAAACTAAAATATTGATCATTCTCTCTTCTAGTAGAAGTAAAAGACTACATGGAATTTGTTGACTAATAAAACAAGTTGAAGAGTGAACATGTGCAAAGTTAGGATGTGTAAATATATTTACATATGTTCACAGAACAATTCACTCTAAGGACTTTACTCAATAATTTTTTATTAAATAGATAGGCAGCCACCACCACCTCAATCCAGTGACAGGACATTTCCATAATCTCAGAGATGCCGCTCATGAATATCTGCCTTTGCCAACTTCCTCGGCTCTCACCCCAGAGCCGGGCAGGTCCGGATCTGCTATCTCTACATATAAATTGGGCTTTTCCATACAAATGGAATCGCACAGTCTGGAGGGCGTGGCGTCATCCCTTCTTTCGCTTAGCGTGCTACTCTGCAGGTCCGCCGACGTTGCTCCGAGTCGTCCCCTTGCTGCCAGGAGTAACACATTGGCGTGAAAACCGAGTTGTGTTTACCTGCCCGTCAGCTGAGGGACGTGTGGGCTGCTTCCGGGCTGGGACGCTAGGGACAGTGCTGCTGTGAGCGCTCGCACGGCTTTGTGTGGGCGTGTGTTTTCATTCCCTCCAGAAAATGCTTGCAAAGTGGAACAGCTCAGTCCTGTGGTGACTCTGTGCTTACTCTCTGACGGACTGTTGAACTGCTGTCCGTGATGCCTACCATTTCACATTCCCACCAACAACATAGGAAGGTTCTAGCTTTTCCACGTTTGTCAGCATTCAGTATTGCCCAACTTTTGGGGGAAATCCAGTGTTAACTATTCCACCAGGTTACTCATTTTATGGATAAACTGTGTTCCCTCTACACGAGACATAAGTGCTTTATCAGATAGGCTTTTAAAATAGTTTCTCCCAGATGATGGTAGTGGCTCATATCTTTAATCCCACCACGTGGGAGGCTGAGTCAGGAGGACCGCATGGTCAAGGCCAACCACGGTCAGCTTAGAGAGTTCCAATCTCAAAATCCAAAGAGACAGAGATCTAACTAGGCATGCCCTGACTTTAGGCGCCTGACCTGGGGTGGGCTGACATTTTCTCTGTTAGAACTTGCAGTTTCTTAGTGAGTAACGCTTCATTTCTCCGTGCAGCCCTCAATGCTTCCAGGATCTGTCATCTCCTTCCACCTAGAGTGGGATTATGTTTCAAGGGCTCTGGGCACAACCTGGCAGTATCTCCTAATTTTTGGTATATTCTATTAAGTTCAAGAAAACCTATTCCAAAACAAATCTAAATCACAGAGCTAATGTCTCCCACAAATGCAATCCACCATACTTGGGTTTAGAATCATGCTATTCTACTATTTTGAAAAAGACAAGCCAAAGAAATGGCACTGGGCAGGGAGTCGCTGCAGCTGGGCACCAGCCCTGGGATCCTCCATGCGGGTCCATCGGCCTGTGCATAGTAGGCATGCTGGGCCATATGGGGGGAGGGAAGGGGGGAAGGAAGGAAAGCTCACCTGGGAGATATTCAGAGCAGAGACGCCTGGAGCCAAGTGGTGGCACAATGAGAAGGTGCAGAGGGTTCCCAGAGGTCACCTGCTGTGGGGGCGCTGAGGGAGCCGCTCTGCCAGCGGCTCCGGCCCAGAGGAAAACTAACAAATGTGGCAACATAAGCAAAGATAAAACTGGACTCTGCATTGCAGCCCGCAGGTGGAACTAGAGGTGCCGAGCTAAGGGGTGATGAGAAAATACAGCAAACGCTTCGGGTGGTTTTTAATTTAGGACGATAAGAGACCGGGTGCCGTGAATGCCCTGAAACTCCCTCTCACGCTGGGTGCGCTCAGCCCCCACCCTGTCGCTCAATGCAGCAGCCCGAAGCGCTGCTCTGAGAGTGTCTTAGTGGCTCTGTCCTGGCTGCACAGGCATCCTGATTGACGCCTTGACTCTGTGATAGCTCTGGTCTTGGGGAAGAGCCAGCGCGAGGGAAGGCGGTGTGGGACAGCACGCCACGATGTTTTCCAAGCCTGCTTCTCCGTTAGCTGCCACTAGGCAGAAGCTGTCACCGCATTTCTGATCGTACCTCATAAAGGCATCCATGGAAGAGGACACCCAGAACCGCGTCAGGCGCAGTGAGAGGCGAAGTAAACATGCTCAAACTGAGGGGAGTCTTTTGGCGGGAACTGTTAACAACGTGTGTTTCTTTCGCCCGGATAAAGTCTTTTCACTTAAACCCTCACTGCGCAATCCGAGCACGTCTCATGTCTACTCGTGTCACCTTCCACAGCGGACTTCAGCCCAGAGGCTTCAGTTTTCCCCAGTGCGAAAGGAGAATCAGCAAAATCCCAACCTTTAGGGTTGGTGTGAGGATGGAGCAGCGCGACACGTCCCACTTCGCTCTCTGGAAAGCAATCCCTCTATGGTGATAACATTGCCACCATCACTCTCCTGATTACTGAGCACTCACTGGAAGTCGCTGAGGACTGTCGTCAAAGTAGACGACAAGTAGACGAGTGCTAGTGGGATGCAAATCTGAATCTGGAGAACGCTAAGTTCCGAAAGGCACAGCAAGAACAGAGAAAAGAAGCTGCCATCTGCTTCCGGGTGGCAAAGCACAGCCCTAAAAAGGCAACTGCGAGCCGGACCTCATGGCGCACGCCGGTGCTCTCAGCTACTCAGGAAGCTGAGGGAGGAGGACTGCAAGTTCAAGGCCTGTCTGGAGAGGGCAGCGAATCCTATCTACAAATGCTTAAAAGGTCTAGAGGTGTGGCCCAGGGTAGAAGGCTGTGCCAGCATCAGGCCTGAGGTCCCGGTTCTGTCCCCGGGTCCCATCCTCCCACGCAGCACATCCACCTGGCAGAAGCTCAGGAATGAAACTGCACCTCACTCTTGCACCACAGGAAGGAAAGGAGCGTGTGGAAAAATTACAAAGCCACATGGCCATTAAGCACGGAGGACAAAGCACCAGATATCAGATATGTAGCGTGCATGGTAAGTGCTAGACCCAGAGGCACAGACGAGGGCAAGGTGTGGGCGTGGTGTGGGCTGAAGAGCCATCCCTTGAAGGCCCAGCCTCAGGGTGCCTGAATGTGTGGGCCACACAGGCTGGAGGAGAGCTTTGCTGTCCGTGACCAGCACACTACCACTACTGTCCAGCCCTGGACACAAGAGGAAAGAAGGGCGGGAGCCAGCTTACTGGAGAGGTCAGAAAAATCTGAAAAGGCAGAGAGCACAGTTGTTTGAGGCCAACCTTTCTGGGCTGCAAGGTCAGTGTTGAGTCTGCAGGATTCTCAGGAGACTCTCTAAGAAGCCGGTGGCAGGCAGGACAGTGAGCAGAGATGGTCTCCTGCCTGCAGCGGTGTCTGGGATGCGCCTTCCTGCATCTGTGTGTGGGATCCCAGAAGACAGGCAGGAAAGCCCCACAATGTGGTGAGGCTTGCAGAGTGTTGCCAAGTTGTGGCAGTAAGTCCTCTAGTAACAAGTCAGGAGCTAGGAGGCCGCGACCTACAGCTGGGTAATTGTGTTGAGCAAATCATGAAATAAGAGCCATTTATAATCTCAATTCTCTTACCAGTCCTGAGCGCATAGAATGTGTTCTTTTTTTTTATTCATTCATTCATTCATTCATTCATTCATTCATTTTTGGCAGAACCAGGGATTCAGCTCAGATCCTTGTGCTTGCCAGGGAAGCACTTATGCTACTGAGCCATCTCCCCAGCCCCTAGAATGCGTTCTTAAGGCAAAAAAATGTAGCAGTGAAATTATAGAAATGCTGTCCGTGTGTGGGGTTGGTCGCTGGATCCCATGGTGACCTAACTTTCCTAACGGTCGGGAGGTTCCTCTCGTGTCTTCCTTGCACGGATCCCCTGGTCCCTCCTGCGCAGCACTGGATCCTTCCTTAGGAAGCAAGTGAACACACACCTGGTCTGGCACACCGGCATGCTTCGCTGCAGCCCTTACATAAAGTCTAGAGTATAATCTTGACATCCGTAGACTAATATTTCCACACTAGCTACTTCTTTCAGACACACACAAAAAAGACAAATGCACTGGGAACAGCCGCAGTAAACACAAGCCACTGTGAAAACAGAGTCTGGGTTTGAAGTGGTGTGGACAGCTGAGCCATGCAGGAATTCCCCGCATCTCCTGAGCAAATCTGTCCGATGCGGGCTACACACCAGCTGATCGATATCCTGACTCATGAGGAGGAAACTGCAAACTCAGAGCTTCAAGATGTTAAGACTGTGAATGATTTTTTTCCCACAGTCCCAGCGGGAAGCAGCTACTTTCAGCAACTACATATAAGACGCGCACTCCTTCTGCTGAGTACGGCTATTGCATGTGAGGGGGTGTCACCAGGACTGGAGCGGACTCCACCCGCAATGAAGAGCATGGCCATCAAAGTGGGACGATGCAAGGCTCGGGACCACTGATGCTGCCTGCAGAGGTGCACGTGTGCTGAGCCCCAGCTCCTGCAGACCTCCCTCAGCCTCCCCTCCTGTACTAGAGCACCTCCTTCTACCTCGAAGCAGCTCAGAAATAAGGCCTCCCATGCCCATGTCACCATGCAGTACCCCTGAGCCACCTCACATTTCAGTCTCTGCTGGTGTGAATATGCCGTGCCATTCCCAGGGTGACGAAACCAACCCACGACACCTTTCTCAGAACCGAACTCTTCATTACATGGCACGTGACTGTAGTTCTTCCTCATAACCACCAAGAACTTATGTTCACAATGTTGGGCAATGCGTCCAAGCCCCCAAGCGCATGGGGCGAAATCCCTCTTCTGATGTCTAGGTCTGTGACCTGCAGGCCATGTTACTACCTGGCACAGCCAACTCCCAGCCGTGCACAGAGCTCTTCTCCCTGGGGGCTTCCTGGGGCACTCACTGCCACCACCGGGGCAGCAGGGCCGCACAGCTGTGTGGATCCCAACCTTCTCTCGCTCTCCACCTGCCCTGCTCCCTGATGACAGGCCAGCCTTGATGGTGCCAACTCCAGTCTTCAAGACTACTGCTGACCCTGCAGCATGGGTCACCTGAGAGCTCAGACCCACAGCACGCCCTTGCCCTCCAGTTTCACTGCCAACCCCATACCAGTGACAAACTGAACTCCAAGGGACAGCGGAGTCACAATCCACTTCCTGTTACTATGACTGAGCACCAGAGACTGGAAACGTACAAGGAATAGGAGCGTGGCTCACAGCCTTGGAGTCGGGGGTGCCCGAGGGCAGGGCAGCAGCATGTGCTCGCCACCAGCCACCTTCCTGTTGCATCACATGCCAGAGGGCGTCCCACGTCACATGGTGAGGCAGAGCCTGTGCTCAGTGGGCCACTGAAGGCACTGTGGGGCCTCTGCTCTCAGGACCTCATGAAAGGCCCTCCTCCACATACCATGTATATATAAACTCAAGCTTAGCCAGGAACTTTTGGGGACACAAACAGCAGCAAATGCCATGCCAATATTTCCTTTGCCCACATCATGTCTACCCATTAAGGCCCATCCAAATCCAGAACATTACACTTTTCCTAAGATGGTCTTTCAAATCCACTACTGGAAAGGACTCCCTCCCCATGGGCACAGCGCCCTCTGGGCACTGCCTGCTTTCTTTCCTCAGGGGTTCCCCCATTGTGGTTTCCTTCTCTTCCCTTAGTGCACTCACACCTCTGACAAACAGGGCTGCGTCGGCGCTTGCCTGCCCAGCACCTGACTTTTCCCAACCAGAACCCAACAGACTTTCGGAGAATGGCCACAGGCAGGTCAAGAACCCTAAATCGCTTGCATCGCAGGTCTGCGTGCTTGCAGTAGCACTTTCAAGAGCCACATCAACATTATGAAACAGAGCCCACCAGCAGAAGACCCATACGATGCTCTTTAGCATATGAATGCACTTGTCCACAGATCCCCGCCAGCTGGTGAGATGATCTGCTCCTCTTCCTTGGCAGCAGCCTGTGGATGTTCGCAGCTACCTCAGACATGCAGCACACCACCTACTGCCTGCCATCTCCGTGAGGTGACTAGTGTGATTTTCTGAGAATGCCAGCTTGATCTTGTCCCTCCTGCAGCTGTGCCCGCAGTGCTTCCAGACTGCCCATGTGTGCCCCCCCAGGTCCAGCTCACAACTCGATGCAGCGAGGCCCCCCTCGATCTCCCCACAGTCCCCACCCCAAGGCATGGCAGGTATGTGTCCCCTTGAACACGCCCTGACCTCTGGACAGATGGCCACAGCCCATCACGTAGAGTTTCCCCGCTAAATTCGAGACAGTACAGAAGCCCTGTCTTCGCTGTGTGTGGGAGGCATTTGGCACAGAGCCAGGCACATGGTGGGACTCTGTGACACTTCGGCGAGAGTTGAAGAACCAACTAAAGAGCACAGGAACAGTCCCACTCCAGGTGGGCCATTCCAGAAAGCCACGCACTGACAGGCATAGCGTTCTTTCCAGAGAGTCCTGTTTGTATCCTACAAGCAGAACGCGCTCCATGTACATGTCGTACTTCCAGTCAGGCATAGAGTCATTCTCTGAAAAGTCTATGGCATGACGATTCAGGCAACTGCCCATCAATATTAAGACTGTCAATACTCAGATTCTGTTCACACCTCAGCATGGTCTGTTTTGCGACATCTGTGTGGAAAAGCAGAGTTTTACATATTCAGTTCCAAATGACTGACAGCACAAGCTAGCAGACACAGATTACCACCCTAACACAGAGCTGTAAGATGCTGTGACGTGTGGACACACCCACTCCTGCACAGTGCGTTACTACTCCATGTCGATGGCTGTTCTGTCACTAGGAAAGTCCAAGTGCCAGTGCGGGGACAGCTCTGCCCCAGTGGGTGGCTTCAACTATGAAACTCACTTCCAATAGGAAGGGGAAGGGTGAAATTCACAAGCCCAATCGCCGATGCTGTGACCACGCCTGGCTCTCCCCAACACTGATCGATCATTAGACTCTGCCCAGGCCAGCACTGCTCCTTCTTTCCCTTCTGGCTGAGTGGTCCAGCCTCCCCTCTCACAGCATGGTAGACCCGGGGTCTGAAATGGCATCGGGATGGAGAATGAAGGGTGCTGCATGCTGGGAAGATGCTGCCATCTGAGAAACTCCCGCCGCCACAAGGGAAGCTGTAGACTTCAGCATCCTCTCTGCTTCCCACCAGAAGGCAGCAGATTTTACTTAAGCCACAAGTCTTTTCTCTTAGGAATTTGGGGCATTCTTGGATTCATGAACTATCACATTATTTCTCATCAACCCTTCTTTACACACATACACAGTCTCTGAGGTCCTCCCATTTGCTACCAAAGGAAAAAAAGAGTCCTCAACATGGAAACTGGAACAGAAAAATCTTGGCAGTAGAGCTCCGGGGGAACACATGAGCTCCAACACATAGAGACTCATTCGGTGGGCTCTGTCTGCCTGACAGTCCAAAGACGCTCTTTATCAAAGGATTAAAGGATTGTCATCACTGAACCAAATCGAGCTCTCAGAAGCGCACACAAGCAAGATCCCGCATGGGAAAATAGCGCATGTTTCAAATGGGAGCCACCGCGACCGTCTACAAGGCTTCCGTTTTCCTGCTCTCCCCAAGGCCCCGCGCTCCACTTGGGGGCATCCGGAGGTGCTCCAGCTGCAGGCCGGAGAGGGGCTGCCGGGCTCAGAGGGAGGACCTGAGAGGCCCCCAGCAGGACAGCAGAAAACGCTGCTGTATGAGCAACAGGATGGTCTGGAGCTGATTGCTTTGAGGAACTGCAGAGGGAGAAGTTTGGGGAACAGAGCAGAAGTGGCGCCATCCTGAGGGAAGCTGAAGCCAACACCAAGAAGGCCCATCCTCAGGGTGACTCCCTCCCTCCCTCCCTCGGGCACCAGGAAGCTGGGGTGCCACATCCTGAGGACCTCCCAGCGCAGGACGCACCAACTTGGGCCTGCAGCACACAGCTCACTTGCCCAGCAGCCTGCCTGCTTGCCCTTCCGCAGATGCTCCCTGGCACCTCTCCTTTCGTCTGCTGCTGCTGGTGCTCACTCCTAAGCTCCAAGGCATCGTTTCCTCTGACTACCGCCCTGGTGTGCATGGGGTACACATGCTACAAAACTTCTCATTTTCCCTTGTGTTTGTCACAGGGCTCTGTTCCAAGGAACAACTATGGAAACAGAATTTCTTTTGCCTCTCCTGCTTTCCTGACCTGGGAGGAGAAACCTGTAACACAGAAACAAAGAGCTGGGCATAGGGCCCTAATCCCAGCCTCCGGGGAGGCTGGGGCAGAAAGACTGCAAGTTGAGCTGGGCACCAACCTGGCAAGCTAGTGAGACATGATCTCAAAAAGCAGAATTTGGTTTTTTAAGGCTGGGGTGTAGCTCAGTATGAAGAAGGCTTTGGGTTCAATCAGCAATACAAAAAAATTTTTTTGTTTTTTCAAAATAAGGTTTTTGAAAATGCACACCTTAGTCATGGCTCCACTCAATCCCTGCAGGACATGCAGGCCAAGTCCATGGGGTGTCAGCTCAGCAACTGCCTCCTGAGGGGGTCATTCACTGTCCTAACTGGAGCCCTATCCAACCTGTCTTCTACCTGCCCAATACTGCTTAGAAAAGAGTTTTGTATACTTGCACTTTTAAGGAGTCCTCCACCCCTTCTGCACAGGCTGTAGGCAAATAATCCTGCACCCCTACCCCACTTAATTTCACCCCTTCTTTGTCCCTGTGCTCCGACACTCTGCTCCATCTAGAACAGAAATCTTCGGCGCAGACAACTCAAGAGCATGACCCAGATAGCTTCTGAACAGGCAGCAGCCTGTGCAGCTGGGCTGGAGCTGTGCTACTGGAGTCACCTCCTGAGGGCCTTTGGGAACTGCAGAACTAGCCGACAGAATGCAGACTGAAGTCCATGATAGCATGTGTACCCCATGGGGTCACTGTACTGCCAGGACCACTGTTTAGATTGGGTATATTAAGGAAACGCAAGTCAAACAGAGTAGCATTGTGTCTTAGTTCCTTTTTCTGTCATTGCTGAGACAAAATACCCAACACCCAAAGTCAGAGGAGGAAAGATTTATGGTAGCTCATGATTTGTAGAGGTTTCATTTCACAACCAGCTAGCCCAGGGCAGGGTGGCATGGCACAGGGACACCACAGAAGAGAAGCAGTTCATGGCAGAGCAGGGCAGGCAGACAGTAGCCCACGTGCAGTACAGGGCAGCAGTCCACAGCGGCAGTCCTCCTCCTGCCCTTTACATTCCATCCAGGACCCCAGCCCTAAGGATGGGCGGCACCCACACGTGGGAAGAGCCTTCCCATCCTCCATGCCCAGAGCTACGCCAGACCAATCAGTGGACTAAGTTAGTATAATCGCTCAGCCTTGATCCCAGCATCACACACCTAATCCTAGGAGCACACACTCTAGGTCCAGCCACAGGTGAAAAGCCCCACCTGTGACCGCTTGAGGCCTGGGCGGGCACCCGGACACAGCTATGACATGCTGGCTCTGGGCACTCAGAATGGGGAGCCGAATGTGGAGTCCTTAGGCTGCAGCCCACATGGACTTGGCTGACCTGAACTGGGCTGAGGACATGGTCTCCTTCACCACAAGCTGACTTGGGAAGTGCTGTTCTCTGCTAAACCCATGCACAACAGACCAGCTCCCCCAAGATACTCAGAGACCATGCTACACCCAACTCATTCTTACAAGTCACCTGAAGCCTCACCAGCACAGGCAGTACAATAACGCCTAGCAAGAGATTGATTCCGAGTCGCTCAGGGTTTAAGGCTATAAATAGGAGCCAGCGCTCTCTGAACTTTGGAGCACATTTCTGTTTGAATGTGTTTTCCCAGACTGCAATCCTAACAAGCCCCAGATATACGCAGCTTCCTGTGTTCTCCACTACATTGGTTTTTATTTGGGGGCAGCATTTACAAGAGACAAACTTTGAGAAAACAGAGCTGAGAGCTATCGTGGGCCCTGAGGCATTCTGCCTGACGAATCCTTGGGCTAGGAATCCTGGCTAAACAGGACACAGGTAGAAAATGATCCTAGTGATGCACTGCAAAAGAGCAACACTGGCCTCCCCAGTTTTATTTGTGATTTCCGTTGAAAGGGAAAATCCTCAGGGAGTTTATTCACTAACTTTCCATTCGATTTCCCTCCCTTGATCTAACAAAGCTTGGATGGCGGTAGCCATTAACATCTTTAAGTATCTTTCCACCAGCACTTCTGATTTGCAGAGAATGAAGGAAGGCCCAAGGCCCAGGCTTCATTTGGGAACTCTGCAGCCACCTGCAGAGTCGCAGGACTTGGGCTCTTGGCTTCTCCTCCAGCTCTATCCATTCAGATGCTGACCCAAGGGACATGGAGGGCTGGCCTTCGAGCCATGCGCCGATCTGCCCGGCCCACCCTCCGGCTCTCTCGGGGGTCCCTGCTCAGTGGTAACTGTGACTGCCTCCAAATGGCCCTCCTTCGCCTGGGGACCCATCAGCCCACGCAGTGCTGGATTCTGTCATTCTTCTCCCAGGAGAGTAGCTTCAATTCCACAACAACACAAATGCTCTCAGCCTTTGACATGTAGAGTAGCTTGCGAAGTGTCACTCAAAAGGGGCTGTGAGCTCCCACTGAGAAGATTCCAGCTGCCTGCCCAAGAGAAGCAGGCAGCCGAGGGAGCGAAAAGGGCAGGAGCGAAAAGGGCAAGTGCACAGTCTACAAGTTCGTGCACGCAGAGAAGCTCCTCGGAAAATTCTGCTCACTTGCCAAAGAAATCTGTCAAACTGATGCCCTCGCCCCGGACTCCCCCAGAGCACAGTGCGAACCACGTGAGCACCGGACACTCTCAGGCCTCCCGCTTAACGCGGCCCGCTGTGGGCACCTTTTCGGAGCTGTGCTCTGCTCTGCCCCAGGCCTTGCGCTCACCCACGCCCTGTCAGCTGGGGGCTGTCTTAGGGCCCGACACCTTCCTCCCATGTGCCTATTTTCACACCAAGAAATCCCACCTGCTGACACTCACCTGCCACAGCTGTGCAACAGAGATGATACTCCGACTGAACTTAAGCAAGTAATCATCCCTGCGGATGGAGACACAGTGTCTCTGTGCACGAAGATTCAGCGTTGCACGTGTGTGGTGTGAAGTGGCGTGTGCAGATGCGGACACACTCCTGGCCACACAGCACAGTCCCCGTGCCCACACATTCTCCTAGGCGCTCCACGTCACTGGCCACTGCGGTCTGAAATGTCAGCTGGAGACCTTTAAGATTTAGCTTGGAAAGTAATGTAGGTCACCAGAATCGGGGAGCGCGCCGCTAGCCAGCAGCGTGGGGGGCGCAGGGTCGCTGCCTGCCGCATGCTCATTGTTCACCCACGACGGCACTGCCCAATGCTCCATGGAATTTTTTGCAGAGAAAAGACATTATTCAAATTAATGATATAATCCCCAGGCCTGCTGTGCCGGGCCTGCCCCCGGGGTTCGCTGAGACAACAAATGAGCCTGGGCGCGGTGGCGCGGGCCTGCAATCCCAGCTCTTGGGAGGCTGCAAACAGGCAGATCACTATGAGTCCAATCTAGTAGTGAGACCCTGAGCACCCTGTAGACCTGTCCCTAAAAATTAAAAAAAAAAAAAAGAGTGATATAAAACAATTGTACTCGTAGATCCTGAATTTCTTTTCAATTAAAAAGAATGTCACAATGACACCTTATTAAATCCCTTACCTCCACCCCCACCCCACCCCCAAAATGACTGAATTCCAGGGTTCCCCCTGAGCATCGTGGGCTTCCCGGCCGTCTCGCCTTCTGTGGCCACCCACAGGGCAGCACTCTGATGCTCCACCAGGGAAGGCTGCTTGCACTCACTCTGCTTGTTTGTTTATTCAGTCTTCACTTGGAGTACACTTCGGCAAGACACAGCCTCCCATTTTCCCACAAGGCCACGCGCTCCCAAGCCCTCCCTCTTTCCACGCAAAATGATGTTCCCGGTGTCAGCGGCCCCTAGCCATCCAAGTCACTTCGGTCTGTCGGGCTGTGTGCGGCTCTCCCACGGCCTCCTGCTGGGAGGATCACAGTGCAGCGCTGGGATTCAGGGCGTGAGCGCCGCCTGCTCTGAGCTCGGGCCCAGCGCTCTGGTCTGGCATCCCGGGTGCTCCCGGAGAGCACGCCTGTGTCTTCACACTGCTCTGGCCTGCCTGGGCCGGGCCGGGTCGGCACGGCAGCCTCCAGCGCGCCCTGTGCGTGGTGTGTGGGCCGTGAGCGCTAGCGCCCTCGGTCTTGCGGCTGCCCTCGCTCCTGCCGCTCCCTGCCGCCCGCATTTCCCTCCTTGGGGCACGCAGCCCTGCACATAGGTAGCACCTTGGAGGCTAGCGCTCCCCACCACTCCCGCCCGCCCGCCATCCTTCGCGCGCCGTGTTGCACAAAGGCCCCGGGAAAGGCATCCACAAAGGCCTCGGTGGCCCTCAGCCCTCCCACCACTCCTGGGGAGAAACGTCAGGTTAGGCTGCGTGAGAGTTCCGCAAGCTCTAAGGACCAGGCCCTAAGTTCCCCGTGCATGTGGCAGGGGACGCTTTCTGCTTTCTCAAAATGTCACCTCGCTCCATAAGTGGGGTGCCCAGGCCCCTGCTCGCGCTGAACATGCGCGCTCCAACCAGCTGTGCTCCAGCCTTACACCTTCTCTTCCCTGCGCTCCGAGGGCACCTCCTGCAGGGCACTGCGTGGCTCACTCCGTGCTGGGCCTCCCCTGACCGTGCCGCTCTTCCCCCCTGCCACCCCCGGCACACATTCCCACCCGACAGGCGGGGCCATGACTGATGTGTCCTCTGTCTGGGTCTCCACAGACACCAGCTCCACCAGGCAGGAACGCGCTGCTGCGCACTGACACGATGCGGGCCCCTAGGTCATGGCGCGAGGCCCGGAGTGTTCCCAGAGTGTTGTCAAATGGAGGCTGCACACGCAAATGGCAGGGGTACTGTCTCCGTGAAGTGCTGTCCTTCGCCCAGATTTAATTTCTGTAGTCTAAGTTACTTGTGGTCAACTGGGCTCTGAAAATATTAAATGGTAAACTCTAGAAATAAACAATACATAGGGTTTTTTGTTTTTGTCTTTGTTATGTTGTGTTGTGGTTGTTTTTGTTATTCTGAGAAGGGATCTCATATACAGTCTGGACTCAGGCTTGTCTTCAACTTACTCAGTAGTCCAGGCTGGCTTCGAACTCCCAGTCCTCCTACCTATCCCCCTAAGTGCTGGGATTAAAAGTATGCACCCCTATCTTTCAACATTTGTAAATTTTAAACTATAGCCTATTCTGAGGAGCATAAAAATATCTTCGATTATCTTAATCCAGTCTAAGACTTGAAACACCCCTTGTCCAGCATGTCCACCCTGTATATACCGTTGGTCACTTATTAGTGATCTTGGTTATCACACCGACTAGCACAGTGACTCAGTGCTTGTGTTCGAGTGCCCTTCGCTGTATTCATTAATGATGTCAGCACATGAGGGTGGGGTGCTGGTCTTGAGGCAGTTTACCAATGAGAATCCATGAAGTGACTCCTTTGGGGTTCAGTGTGGGGTGCTTGTCTGCAAAGCCAGCACCCTGGGAGGCTGAGGCAGGAGGAACTTTAATTTGAGCCCAGGCTATGCAAACTAGAGACTTAGGAAAATGTATCTTAAAATAAAGAAGGGCTGAGTGCGAAGGGCTGGCCTCAATCCTCAGTGCCACAGAAAGCAAGAGCGCAAGAGCGAGAGATCGCCACCGCGGTCTGTGGCGGTGCGCTGCGGAACGAGTTACCCCATCACACTTCGGTTTTCTTGCATATAAAACAGCATTTCCAACAAGACATTTTTGTCATAGAGCCATCACAGGCAACAAATAACTCCACACACGCAGGTGCTCATAAATAGGGACTGACAAACTACTTATATCAAGAAAGTATGAAAAAATATACTCTCACCCTTTAGTCTTTTAACTATAATCCTTTTATCTGCTACTGGGAAACCCCTTTTATTTTCAGCAAAGTAAATTAATACAATCTCTCTCTTTTAACAAAATCAATGACATTTTCTACGCAAAGGTTGTGTGTGTAATTGACACTGATTTCACAGTTCTACGTATCTTAAAAGGACATATGTGACTATTAAATAAAGTGAATAAAATCACCGAGAGCAAGAACAGAAGTAAAAACCATGAGGAGAACAAACCAGTCAGCACACACAAGTAAGCGCCACTTACTGCAATGCACATCTGAGCTGAAATGTTTAAAAGACTCTCGCCCACCAGTGTGAGAACTACTTCCTTACGTTCACCTCTTGCTAGAGTGATGCCCCCATTGAATTCTTGACTTGAGGAGTGCTAGCTCCATGGACCTCCCTTGCAGGGGACACAGAGGCATTCAGCCCAGGACAGAGGGCGTCACTCTCCCTTGCTCCTCCTGGGAACAGGGCAGGAAGCCAGGGCTGGGGAACCAACCACGCGGATGTGCAAGTTACTGCCACCTGGGGTGAATTCTAGGCCTGCTGCGGCATGCTCCTGGGACACTGAATGCCTAAGATATTTGCCTTCCCACAAGCTTGCAGTTGTACATGACAACAGAGACCACAAAGAGCTGGTTAACGTCTGGCAAACACCAGAGAGATGCACAGGAACAGAATGAACAGGAAAAGCACACATTGCAAGCAAATGTGGTTTTTAGAAAGATGAAAAGAATTCTTGACCTTCTCAGCAAAGATGGCTGAAATGAGGAATTAATTATCTTCGGTATTAACTATGTAATCAATAATCATGCAATAAATTTCCCGAAAGAAGAGATCAACATCAAATTTTAAGAGTTCCCAAGGTAAGACCAAGTTCTGCTGGACCCATCAGCTGATAGCTAAAGTGATGAATGGTTGAGTGGATAGACAGACACAGGCAGAAGACAGACAGACATGTCACACCCATGGTGCTTTCCAAAATTCAACTTGCAAAATATTTCTTATAATTCAATTTCCAGAATTATTATTCACTAACAAAGAATTCCATCATCTTTGATGATCTTTTTAAAAATGCTACTTAACAAAAGGCATCCATAGAGAGGCTGACAGCGAACACACTCAGTGGTGAAGGCTTTTCATCCAAGACTAGGCCCAGCAAAGACGCATGGCATCGTCATGTCTGTGCAGTGCAGTGCTGGAAGACCTAGCCAGAAGAAGGGACGTGTCTTTCCACAGCTAAAGAGATAAATAATAAATCCCATCCAAATTTGAAAGGAATAAGTAAAATTGTCACTGCTAGTAGATAATACAATCTTGACCACGAAAAATCCTGATCACACACACATACACATACCATGCACACACACACACCACACACACCATGCACACACACACCACGCACACACATACACCACACACACGCCACACATCAAGATTAATCAATGAATCAACAAAGGTCCAGAATACAAAGTCGCTGCACAAAAATAGATGGTTGTCTATGCACTGGCAGTGAATAATCTGAGAAAAGAACTTCAGTGACAATTTCATTTACAATAACATCAAAAATTCTTAGACACTAACTAAGAAAGTGAAAGACTTGGCAAAATAAAAATGATGGCTCACTGCTAAAAAAAATTAAAGAAAACATAAATGAAGAAACATCTCATCTTAATGGATTAGAAGACTTAATATTGCTTAAAAGCCAATTCTTCCCAAGGTGATCTCCAAATTCAGTGCAATCCCTAGAAAAGTCCCAAAGACAGTTTTTGCAGAAAAAAAAAACCCACCCTAAAATTCATATCAATTCCCAAGGAACTTCAAATAAGGAAAACAAACTCGATAAAGAAGAAAAGCAGAAGGCCTGCAATGCTTGGTTTCAAAACTTCCTACAAAGCAACAGAAAGTAAGCAACACGGCAGGCTGGGGAGACAGCTCAGCGGTCCAAGTGCCTGCCTGGCAAGCACAAGGGTGCAGGTCCGTCCTCGTTACCACAAGCCGTGCCAGCCCCAGAACCCCAGGCGCACTGTGCCGGCCACCAAAACTAGACATAGTGGCACACGCCTGTAATCCCAGTGCTGGGGAGGATGAGACAAGAAGATCACTACAAGTCTGAGCTGCAGAGCAGACCCTGTTCCAAATAAATAAAGAAAGATATTTTAAAAACAAGAAAGAACAAAACAACATGGTACTGGTGTAGAGACAGACATACAAAGCAGCGTAAGACGGGCTCAGAGGTCAACCCTGGCTTGTATGGCCAAATGTGGACAAGGCTGCCAAGACCATTCAAGGGGAAAAGACAGTTTCTCCAACAAATATTGCAGTGAAACCTGACTCTCCAGAGGAGAAAAGAAAAGACTGGACCTTTATCAACAAATATATACCTCAAAATTGATTCAAAATGGGTCAAAGATCTTGGTTTTTAGACCTACACCACAACACTCCGAGAAAGTGGCTGAGGACTATGCCCGTATTTATAGCAGCACTGTGCGCAACAGCTAACACATTTGGGCAACCCAGGTGGCTGCCGACAGCCGAGCAGATAAATAACATGCGGCACATGGACACCTCGCAACAGCCTTACCAAGGGAGACGTTCTGATGCGCATTACAACAAGGATGAATCTGAAGGACACTGCGCCAAGTAATATCGGCCAGCCACAGAAAGTGCAAGTCCACGCAGGTGAGAAACCCAGAGGACCCAAAATCACAGCACAGAAAGGAGAAGGTGGCTTTCATTTTATGAGATGACAGTGCTGTAGAGATGCGCAGTGTTATGAACAAATTTAATACCGTGAGCTGCACACTTAAAAAATGGTCAAGATAATAAACGGTACATACCTAACAAGTTAAAAAAATATCTTTGGTGGAACTACATAGTTATTTTCCCAGAAGCGTAAAGGAGGTGAGGAATGTACTTTTCCAAAGCCATGACAAAATTATCTCACATTTTATGGCTTGTTTTAATCTGAGATAAAGGGAGTTTCCTTTACCCATCAGCTTGTATGGGAGGAAATAATAAAGCATGATAGAAATTGCTGTCTCTCCAGAGTTGTGGCCGAGGGCCTGTCTGGGCACCTTTCGTATGGAGTCAGCACCTTACCAGTGTGAGCCTGCTGCCCTCTGCATGGCGAGGCCCTGAGCAGGGCAGGGTTGGCAGCTGGGCTGCAGTGAGGTAGGGCACCTTCGCGCTGCAGGGGGCCAGGTACACAGGGCAGATCTGCTACCCGAGGCAGAGAGACCACCGTCACTCAATGTGGCACAAAGACAGCTATCCTGTCACCGAAGGGCATCTCCCACAGCCACCCTGGTTATCTGCAGGCTGTGCTGGCAGAAGGAGCCCTGGGGGTCCACGTGGCAATCTCAGTGCATCGCCACATAGATGTAGAGGGTGGGGCTCCCGAGCACGGGCAGCCAGCAAGCGAGCAAAGCACACAGACCAGACTCTACACACCAATAGGAGAGCAGGCCTCGGCAGAGGAGGAGACAGGCCTGGAGACACTGCATGCAGGGAGCACCCTAAACACACACCTCCTGAGGATGTCCATGTGGAAAGGGTGCATTTTCCAGTGAGGATGGCAAATCACCAAGAGCAGCGTTTCCCTTGAGGTTTAACTTTCTTGATTTTCTCTTAGCCATGCCCACTCCAACTTGCCCACCCACTCTCAGGCAGGAGAGAAGCCCTAGACATCTGCTCCCACCATCACAGCTGAGCCCTGAACCTGCCCCTGCTGACGGTGTGCAGTATGTGGGACAGTAGCGCAGCCCCCGTCTGTGCAGTTCTGTGCCACCCAAAGGCTGCACTCTCCTGCCAGGAAGACTTATCTGAAGCACAACACAGCACAAAGCAGGGCTGAGCATAAAATGGCAAGGGAGAAGAGCACAAAGTTAGCAATTATTTGAAACGAAATGAGCTGTGTTTCTTTGGCTAAGCACACAAAAATATTTTCATCAAGACAAAACCTGAAGCTAAAAGTGAATTCTGCAAGTCAAAAGGACAAGATTCTTCTGGGGGCTCCTATGCTTTTGCTAATGTGCATGTTTAATGAGTGAAAGAGAGAAAGACTATGGAAAATATGAAAGCTAACAAAGAAAACTGCAGAATAAAAGAACAAGGCTTTTCTGCAATCTAGTCATGGGAAAATCTATATTTTGATTTATTGCAGGCTTTCTTGGATGGATGGATGGATGGATGGATGGATGGATGGATGGATGGATGGATGGATGGATAAGTGGATGGGTGGATGGGTGTGTGGGTGGATAGATGGGTAGATGGATGGACAAGTGGACAGATGGATAGATAGATGGATAGATGGATTGAAAAATGTGTGGGTGGATGGATCAGTGAATGGGTGGATTAGTGGATGGATGGATGGATGGATGGATGGATGGATGGATGGATGGATGGATGAATTAGTAGATGGCGGGATGGATGGATGGATGGATGGATGGATAGATGGATGGATGGATGAGAAGATGGATGGTGGATGGATGGAAGGATATGTCATAGGTACACAATGAGTCCCAACTTAGGAATGTCCCAGTTGTCAACTTTCACAGTGTGTTTATAAGACATTTTTCCAGACTTAGGAATGAAAGCGATTTCCAAACACTTTCCTAGAAAAGAACTTGTAAGTGAGTTGGGGAGTTACTGTATCCTAATTTTATTTAAAACTCATTCTTTTATGTAATGTTCACACAATTTGACATCCCAAATTTTAATTAACACTATATGAGCAATCTCCCACTAGGGAATAGTTCTGAAAACATTAACAGTTATTGCTATATATTCTTCCAATTCAAATTTTATATTGCTTTTTGCCCAATTCGTTTCTGCCTTTTGCTACTTAAATGAGAAGATGACTTAAGGCATTGTTAAGCTTCTGCAGGTTTCTTTATGTAGATTTTGAGAAGACAAATCACTTGACAAAGGAAAGTAACTTTTGAAGTGGCATGGACTTAGTGACAAATTGTACAGACTTGTCATTCTACTGTGTAAGAGAGCCTCGCCCTGCTCCTCGTCTTCAGTGAGAATTCCAATTCCTTTTCAGGCTGAAACTTAAACAAGAGATCATAGTACACAACACGAATTGCTGGCAGGGAGCAAGCACTAAGCGTGCAGCTTGTATTTTTAAAAACACATGGAGTTTGCGACCTGCAAGGACTGCTGCTGGACAGCCACCATGGCCTGGCTGCCATTAGCATCCTGACCCTATTTATTTTCACTCTGTGACTCCGAAGCTCAGATTGTTGTCTTCACCTTCTGTGGAATTCTGTCGCCACCAAGTTGGAACCAGGCAGCTCCAAGCTGCATTGCAGGCCCAAGCAGATGGAAGCTTGCTTCCTCGCTGCCATTTCCAGACTGCTGATTCTACCTACAAATGAGCTGTGCGCACCCAGGAAAGACCAGCTTGCACTTTAATAAAACACAGCAGAGGAAGAGAGGGTGGGCTTTGTCAAGCTTGGCCCAGCAAACCCGAAGGCAGGGGAAGAAGAGCCTAGGATACACTGGGCGTGTACAATGTTCTCCTCTAATAACGTGCCTCATTTAGTTGTTTCTCTTTTACTCTTTGTTCTTAGGTGGTACCTTTCTGTGTCACCCAGACCAGCCTACATTCCCAGCTCAAGGAATCCACCCGCCTCAGCTTTCTCTGTCACTGGCACAGGCTCTATTTGGATTTTAAAGTGCTTTGGCAGGTAGTTATCACACATCTGGGCTCAGGGAAGTGACAAGCTGGCCCAGGAGCTCGGCTCACCAGTGTCATCTGCTTTACTGGTCCCAGGGCAGCCGACCTGGTGGGCAGATGGGGCACTACTGCCCAGCCCTCCCAAGCAGTGCTGTCCCGCGCCACAGGGGTCTCCATGCCACATGTCCACGCAGCACCCACACACGCCTACAGGGGGCTCCCAAACAGCCACAGGGTTTCCCCACAGAAGTAGAACTCTGTACATGATTCTTGGGTCTGCTTGTGTCAGAAAGTGTGAGTTTTTAAAAATCAAGATAGCTGCACCCTTTTTAACAGAACCATCTATGTACCCAAGGAGATGGTTGGTCTGATATTGCTGGTGCAGAATAGAACTCTATTCAAAGTCAGTAGGAGTTCAATCAATATTTGCTGAATGAATTTTTGCATTAATTAATTCTCTGTTCTTCCCAAACAGATTGTCAGGTTTCAATGACCAGCTCAAGTAGGTGATGGGTTTTGCTGTTCCTTTTCTCACTGACCATGTATTTCTAGGTAATAAGTACTGAGTCTGCCCTGATAGTAAGTTTGGGAAGATAAAACAGCAAAATATTTACTAGGGCAGAGCAGTGTCGGAATGCAGGCTGATCTGCAAGGCCCACGGGAGCTCTCCAAGCAGACACCGGGCCGGAGTTCCTGGAGGGAGAATGGACCCGAGGTGAGGCAGAGGCGCAGGCTGCACGTGACACCCACAGCAGCACCAGGTCCCCTTGGTCCACCTCCCCATGGCCTGCGGTTGGTGCCAAGGTTCCAGAAGGATGCTACTGCGCCCACGGGTCGCATGCATGGCCTCTTATTCTCCTGAGCCTGGCTTTCCGCTGTCCGTGCTTGAGCCTCTCTGGGTGCTAACCTGCATCAGTGATGTACATTGCTCTCTCCGACAAGAGGAGACGCCTAATTTGGTAGTGCCCGTGAGGCGCCACTTTACCCAAGCAGCCTGCTTCATCCCTGCGCTCCCCAGCTGGGCACTAGCTAGGCTGCCTCTCATGCTCGAAGAGTCCTGGTCCACAGGATGAGGTAGAAAGAATACTCCCAGGCTCGCGGTGCACGCGGGTGTTCTTAGGCGCACTGACAAGGCAGCGCAGAGGCAGGGGGCAGAGTCGGCGTGAAAACGGACTCCAGGCGGGACCACAAAAGCTAACGGTGCCTGGATTTCTTCACCCGTAAAGCAGATGATGCCACTGAGACGCAGCAAGAGGCCGAGGGCGGCCGTCTGCCGGCACACTACTGCCTCCCACCTGCACCTGGCACGCCCCGCACTGCAAAGCTTCACCACCTAGTCTCTTTTATTCACCACAGTATGAAGACTAGCATCAGAGTGGAAAATATTTAAATCTTTGCTGAATTGAACTGAGTTCCCTGTTACACGATGCACAGCTGCTTTCAGTGATTTTTGCGTATTCTTTACAAAGAAAAGAGACATCGCGGCAGCCTCACCCTGAACGTACAATCTGTCATCCAACACTGGGAATCACAAGGCCCACCGCCACCCACTGCCGGCGCGTCTCTGCGTTCTGACAGCAAATCATCTCAGCGGACCTCAAACAGGGTGCGCACGCGTTTCCATGCATCTGAGCACCCTGCAATCTTACCTCCTCCGGCCAGCCCCCAGCAGAGTCAGATCACACCCTGCACAGCAGCACTCGCGGGCGCACAGCCTTCCGGGCCTTTTCTGACTCTTCCGCGGCATTTCTTCACGTGTAGCTCACACGTAGCACGTGCACCGTTCTCCTACGTGCACGCGTACAGACCACATACATGGATGCAGACGGCCGCTCCTTGGTCTCCTTTACGTCACTATTTGAAAGCATCTGTGCTTAATTGACCTGCCTCCTCTACTACAGGGATTTGGATAACTTAGCAGTTTCTTGCTATTCTAAACAATAAAATGATCATTGTCTTTATTTCTAAAAGTTAAAATAGGGGTTCGATCCCCAACCCCACATGCTGTGCCAGCCCCGCCCCCGGGGCGCGCTGAGACAGTGATTGATACTGGGAGTGGTGGTGCGTGCCTGTAATCCCAGCACTTGGGGGGGTAAAAACAGGAGGATCACTCTGAGTCTGATTTACATGGTGAGACCCTGCAAGCCCTGTACCAAAAATACTTATAAATAAGTAAGTAAAAAGAAAATAATAAAAAGAAAGAAATTGAAATAACTTTTATTGAACTCAGTTCTGGGGCTGACAGTTTTTCACAAGTACTGTCTGTTGTGCTAAACTGGTCTCCTCGGGACCAGCCCACTGTGCAGGTCTACAAGAGATGGCACAGAGCGGGTTTTCCTGTAGCTTTGGTGACGTAGGTAAGGTTGAATGGTCCTTGTCCTCTCACTGGTGCTTCTCTGAGCACGTTACCAGCTCTGATGCCCCTCTCTACCACTGCCTGTGCTTCTCCTGTAGCTTGCCTGTGGGGCTCTTCACCAGGATGACTTAGGATTCACCTGAAGTGGGTATTCACCCTCGCCATAGATACTGCCCATCTTAACCAATTTTTTTATTTCAACTCTGTTTTCTTTACAGAGAAAGACTTTGTCTGGTCTTGGTCAATTATTTTAAAAATGCAGCATTTTCCATCTCAGCATCATGGTATATTCAAAATGGGGTTCAAGTACTCTCCTACACTTTCTCACAAGCCCTTTTAAAATGCAGAACACTTCATCCATGCAATATTTCATACATGGCGTGAAGTAGAAAACAAAATGTCTAATGTTATCACCCAAAACTTTAAATAGATTATTCATTTGTCTCAAGCTTGAAAACAGCATCTTTGTTAACTGCCTAAATTCCTACGTGTAAATGTGTGCGTGGGTTCCGGGACGCTCTCCCCTTCCACTGACTTACCCCACCCTGCTGTAAGACAGCCGCTTTCCCTTCGTGCTTCTTTCTACATAGGTCTGAGGAAAGTTCCAAGAAAGCCTTTCTTCCCAAAGATTAAGTGTTGCTCTTGTTCACATGATACGCCATGCAATCCTCACTTCATCAAGTTCCTGCCATATGGCAAGGTTCCAACTGGGACTGTGTCTTAGCTATATAGATTAATTTGGGAGTGGTGAATATTTATACAATATTAAGCCTTCCGTTCAATCATTTTATTGTGCTGAACTTTATTGTCCTCGTGAAAAGGTGACAGTGGGAGTGGATGATGCCAGTTCCTCTCGCCTCCGGTCTCTACTCCCCCCGCAGCCCCTCATCCACAGCTCCCAGTTCTAGTGTAGAAATATTTCAGGTCTGAATTGACACAGTCGCTGCGCACTGAGTGGCTTGGAGGATACCGCAGTCCAGTCCTCTCCTGGAGAGAGCCGTGACGCCAAGGGTGCAGTCTTTGCCTGGGCACAAGCTGGATGCTGACGTAAACGTTTCCTCGCTCAGGACGATGACTGGGCACAGCTGGGCGCTCCCCTGAGTCTGTCGTTGGATCAGAGGACATTCTGTGCCAGAGCAAAGGAAATGCACCGTGTGGCTAAAGCAGACGTGAGCGCAGGCTTTCCGTGTTCGGTGCTGAGCGGGAGTGTGGCACGCACTCTCGACAGGACCAGGCATTCTCTGGCCTCCGGTGATTCGCCCACCCTGCCCACCGAGCTCGAGCTGGTGCATGCTGCCTGCCCTTCACCCCTCGCACAAGCGCGCCAGCGGGATGGCCCGGCCCCAGAACCGGCGCCCTGCACTGTCATCCTAAGAAAGTGCGCTTCACGTTTCTCGAATACGAACTCCTTTTACTTTCCCCACTGAGGAGAAAAGAGAACATATTTCTAGATGAAGAAGCTGGGCACAGACAGCTGAGGCCAGCCACGAGAAAGCAGAGCTCCAGGTGCTTAATTCCTTTCCTGGGGGACGGGCACTATGTCGGTCACCGAAGTAAGTGGTTGTCAGTAACCTAAAGAGAAGCCGTTTTCACAGGTTGGAGTTTTCCAAACAAGGCATACAAAATGTGGACGGTCCTCATGAATTAGTCATGAAATTCAGTATGCATCAGGGCCTCCCAAGTTAGGTAACTGCATTTGATACTGAGATCAAACAAAAATCCTCAGCTATCCCATTAAGATTATTAGATAATCCATATGGTCATTTATTTTTATAGCTCCCATTTTTTTCTTTCTTTCTTTTTGTATTTTTTTAATTTAAACTATGCTTCCTTTCAGAAATAAATACAGTGGTCCTCTCCAGTGAAGATTATTTTCAACTTATCAATAATAACAAAAAAAATCATTAAAACAATCCGTATCAGATTCATGACAGTAAAGTTCTTATTCTCAAATTATATCCCCCAGCTATAGTTCACTCCTTGTTTATGTACATAGATTTATATATGCACATGTATGTCTTCAGGATCATTATTTGTTTATTCTGAAACAAAAATAGATGCAAGGAAGTTATGAGTTAAATATGCAGGGAGGTGCCGGAGACCCTTCCCCTAAACTCCTCCACACGCACATGCTACGTGGCAGAAGCATAGTGGAACAAAGAAATTGATGCCGCACCGCATTCAGATGTTACCAACTCTCTGTGCTCTCGCTGGTGTGCATAATGGAGCGGCGCATGATTTCCACAGGCGTAATCAAACCTCCAGGGCTCCATAACACGCCAAGGCCGCCTCCTGCACGGCCACGCGCCCGCCAGCTCTGACCACGGGCCTGCAGCAGTACGCCTTCTTGCCCCACACAGCTGCTTAATTGTCCCGCAAGCAAAATGCAGCATGCAAACTTTGGAGATTAGGCAGTAGTAAGCAATTTGTATGAGGCCCAGCTGAGTTACTGCATGCATCAACACTTGCCTCCCCTTTACCATTGAAAGGGGTCCCACAGGAAGGAGGTACCACGGCCTGCTCAGTGGCTCAGCTCTCCCAGTGCATATGGTCAAGCTTCAGTTCGTGACTATCAAAACTAAAGACCCTGTAAGCATTCATTTGTAGCATTCGTCATTATTTTGTTTTCAGTCCTTAGGTACAAATGCCAAAAACATAATTTTATAAGAATCTCCCCACTTGTCTTCCAGAGTAGCTATGCCGTTTTGTAATTATGCCAATTGTACAATTCAGCAACATACAGATGCTATACAATTTCTCCACATTCTAGCCAGGATTGGCTAGGTCATTCTTTTATGCTAATCATCCTGACAGATACTTAGAACTAAATATCTCATTGTGGATTAATTTACATTTTCTTAATCAAAATGGTGTCCAGCATCTCACGTGTTTATTTGCCATCTGCCTATTCTGCATGAAATCTCAGCTCCTGTCTTCTGACCACTTTCTCCTGCCTACTCTCAGCCCAGCTCCCGGGCTGGTGTCAAGCCCAAGGCCCCGCCGGTGCCCGCCGAGAGCGCTCCCTCTGAGCTCCGTCCCCAGCCCTCTGCCCATTCAGTGCGTGGACTGTTCATTACTGCTCCACTTTGAGATTTGTGTATATCACCCTTTGTCAAGTGTGTGGTTCTCGGGCACTTTTTTCTGAGTAAATAGCTCATCTTTTCATCTTCTTCAAAATCTATTGCAGATTTTTGAAATGTTTTAATTCTAACAAAATCCAGCCTATTAGCTTTTCCCTGATGACACCTCCTTTAGGTGTGACATGTGGGCTGTCTTCTTTGAGCTCCACATTGTAGCTCTCTCATCTTACGTTTCTTCTGCTTTTACATCTTGCACTTTCGCCCACTTCATGTGAAATTGTGTATACATCTGAGACTGTGGTCCAAGTTCCTTTTTTTCTCACTAGTGTTGAAAAGACTATCTTATTCTTTACTGAACTGCTTTTGAATCTTGTTTCAAATTAGGTGAGCCAAGCTGGGGTGCAGCTCAGTGGTGGGGTGCTCACCTCGTGTGGGTTCAGTCTCCAATGCCTCAAATAAAAAAGGGGAGAAAAAAATGGAGAATTCGGTGGGCATATTTGTGGCTCTATTTCCAGACTCACTGTTCTGGTCTCATCTCTGTGCCTTTTCCTCAGCCAATAGCGCACGGTCTTCCTTGCTCTGACTAGATAGCATTGGCAGTGTTCCCAATTGCTGTTGTCCTGCTCGGGGATTAGTTGAGCTTAAATCAGGTGAACCTGTGACAGTCCGTATAAACTGTAGAACATCAGGCAGGGGATATGGCTCAGCAGCATAAGCACCTGTCAGGCAAGTGCAAGCTCCCGAGTTCAATCCCATATCTCTACAAAATACTTCGCTGGAACTTTTCATAAGATTTGCATAAAGCTGCTAAATTAACTGGGGAAGAATATATACTGTAAGAGTGAGCTGAGCAGCTTCCCAGTTGGTGACAACAGGAGATTTCTCTGTTTGGTGAGGTCACTTGTCATTTCTTTCACCAGCACTTTGCCATTTTCAGTATATAAGCTCTGTATCGATTTTAGTAAGGTTATCCCTATGTATTCCATTTGCTTGAGTTATTACCAATATTATGCTGTATTTTTTTCTTGGTTGCTACATTGGTGTTAGAATAATGACTACTGTGTTGAGGCTGGTCTCACAACCTTGCTGAATTCACTTATTATTTTTAGGAATTTTAGGTAAATTCCTTGAGATGTTCTATGTCGATAATTATCTACAGATGAGAACAGTTTTACTTCTACTTTTCCAGCCTGAACGCCTTTTAATTGTTTGAGATTTTTTTGTTTGTTTGTTTTGTTTTGTTTTTGTTTTTGTTTTGGGTTTTTGGTTGTTTTTTTTTTTTTTTTTTTGCTTTATTGAAGTAGCTAGAACAAGAAAGGTAAGGGTGGACATCCTTGTCTTGTGTTTAATCTTAGGGAGAAAGTAGCCCGTCATTCAGCTAAGCATCATGGTAGCTGCAGGGTTTGGGCAGATTCTCTTCACCAAGAAATTCTTTTGGTTGCTGAAACATTCATAATGGATGGTGCTGGCTCTCCTGTGTCTAAATTTCTCCTCTTTATTGATATGTGGTACATTCACTGTCTGATTCCCTCTTGTTGAACCAGCCCCATAGGCCTGACCCAGATCACACATGGTCTGCTCTGCTGGTGCAGTGCCAGGTGCAGCTCGCAAATGCGACTGTCCAGGGTTTTGGTGTCAGTATTCTCGAGAGACCGCTCCCTGGTTTCCTTCTGAGCACCGTCTTTCTAAGGGCTTCCTACTGGTGTTATACTGCTTCATAAAATGAGTGGGAGAGTGCTCCCCTCTCTTCCGTTAAGAGGAGATTGTGTATAACTCGTACTAATTCTTTAAATGTACTTTGGAATTCTCCGGTGAAATTATCTGGGCCCAGAGATTCCTTTCTGGGGGGAAATTATAATTACAAATTCAATTTCTTTAGTCATTAACAGACTGCTTAGCTTATCTATTTCGTCTTGGGGAGTGCTTTAGTAATTTGTGGCTTTGAAGGATCACAAGTTTCTGAACTTATATTGTAAAATTCTTCACAGCACGCTCCTGTTTTCTTCGAGTCACTCTGTACAGTGGCAGTCCCTGCTCCTGCCTGGCAATTTGTGTCTTCTCCTTTTGCACATTTCCCCAAAATTTATCAGGCTAACGTTTTAAATCCTACTTCTTATCTGGCTGCTGACCCCTACTTTCCTGCTGTATTTCTTTCCCTGCGTCTGTGTGCATCGGCCTGCTCTCTGCCTGAGCTAGACCCCAAACCCCTCAATTTCGCTTACGCCTCCTCTTAGCTGCACCGTATCCCTACATGTGCTTGGTTTGTGTTTACTTTCCTCTTTGTTTTCCAGTCTTCAAAGACTCAAATTTCAGTCTCGCCTTTTCATACACGCACTTACAGCCCGCCTCACTTGGCAGCGCTGGGTCACCTGAACCTCAGCTCCCATCGCTATGTCCTCATTTCCATACAGAATTACAGGTGTTTTACCCTCTTTGGGAACTCCTCTTTGGCCCCTGCCTCATTGTATGTCATTGATTAGTTTCCATGTATTTGAAGAGTTTCCTGTTGTCTTTCTGCTATTGACCTCTAATTTCATTTTCTTTCATTGGAAAGCGTAAAGCACATGATATAAAATCTTTTAAATGTGAGGAGGCTGGTCTAGTGACTCGAAGTGGGGTGTCTCTTGAGGCATCCTCTATGATTATGACCAGATGAAAAGGGCTATCTTCTGCTGTGACTGTGTCACCCGCTCTGTGATGGGAGAGAGCGGCTCTCCTACATCTCGGGAGCACATCCTGCTGCTTCTATGGTGTAGTGCCTGGGAGGTCTGCTCCCAGCTTGGCCTTGCTCAAACCTCCAAGAAGGCTCCGATATAGATATTTGTTGGCCAGAACAGAAAAGTCCTCTAAAAAATTGCAAAAGGTTTCTATCAGCTCTTATTTTCCGTGTCCTCTTCCCCATCTCCATGCTTGCTGACTGTGCCCCTGTTTGTTAGCATCTCCACCAGGAAGAAGGCAGAGAAGCAGAAAGAAAGTTCAAATCAGTCCATTTCACTGCTCGCTAGCAGCTCTGGAAGATGTGCAGTGAAGGAAAACGTGGAAGCCACTTACTAAAATGAGGCTTTCAATAATCTCTGGGTGTTCATTATCTGTTCAGCCCAAACCTACAATTAGCAGTTACAGAACACTGAGATGCTAGACCCCATTCAGACCTACACGCTGCCCCTCGACACATTCTAAGTAACACTGTTCAGGTGCAGTGTTTCCTTCCCAAACTGGGAAGCTGTGAGACAAAATAAGAAATCCTAACTTTTTGTTATGAAAACATACATTGTGCCTTCCCCCCCACCCCCCGTGTTTCCTGCCAAGTAGAAGGACCAAATAGTATGTTATCTATCTTTAAAGTATGTTCAATTAAATAACTGGAATCAGGCAGAGTGCTAAGAAATGAATGAAAATCAAGATGAAGTAAAAAACACATAGGGCCGGCGAGATAGCTCAGCAGACTAAAGTGCCTGCTTAAGCACGTGTAGGGACCACGGTTCGATCCCTGGCACCACATGTATTGCCAGCCCTGACCCCAGGGCAGGCTGAGCCGGCCAGAGTCCAGCGCAGTGGCACACACCTACAATCCCAGCACTGGGGAGGCTGAAAGCAGGAGGATCACCATGAGTCCAAGCTGCAGAGTGAGTCCCTGTAACAAGCAAATACATTAAAAATATATAGAGAGAGACTGAATTAGATTAGATTGAAGTTAGCTATTGATATTGTTTGTTTGTTTGAGACAGGATCTCTCTACGCAGTTCAGGCTGGCCTTGAACTCACTTCATAGCCAAGACTGGCCTGAACATCGCAGCAATCCTCCTGCGTCAGCCTCCCAAACGCTAAGATCATAGATGTGTGCCACCACGCCAGGAGAACTATTGATTGTAAACAGAAAAAATACCGCAAAGGGCTGCTTTATAATAAAATGACTCTACTACTCTGAAGAAACAGCTTCTGACTGTGCCAGCTTTGTGAACTGCCGCACTCAGAGGGCAGATAATGCCAGAGACACGGCCGCCCACGGAAACCTGCAATGCAGGCTGCACGAGCAGAGAAGCCTCGGTGATGCCGCACTGTCGAGTGAGTGAACAAGGAAAATGCACTTTGTTCACAATCTATTAGAATTGCAAACTATCAGGAATTATAAACATTTTCTTGGCTGGGCACAGTGGTCCACGCCTGGGATCGCAGTGCTTGGAAAGCCCACGGCAAAGGGATTAGAAGTTTGTGCTCAGTATGGACAGCTTAGCAACTCAACAAGACCTCATCTCAAAATTATGAATAAAAAAGGGCCATGGATATAAGTCACCAATTAAGCTGTGAGTTCAAGCTTCAGTCTCACAAAAAAGAAAGGGGGAAGGGAGGGAGGGAGAGGGAGAGGGAGAGGGAGAGGGAGAGGGAGAGGGAGAGAGAGAGAGAGAGAGAG
>NDGN011524332.1:0-10473 GCA_002564285.1 Tympanoctomys barrerae | reverse complement strand
TTTTTTTTGTATTTTAGTAAGGATCTACAGGGTCTCACTATGTAGATCAGACTCATAGTGATCTGCCTGTGTTTAGCCTCCTAAGAGCTGGGATTATAGGTGTGAGCCACCAAGCCCAGTCTCATTGGTCCTCTCAGTATGCCCTGGGGGTCGGGCTGGCATGACATACTGGGGATCGAACCCAGGCACTATGTCTACCTATGCAGGAGCTTTGATCTTTTGAGCTATTTGGCTGGTCCTACAATATCCTTTTAAAATACTTTAAAAACTATTTAACCTCTTGTAAGTGTGCTTTACATTGTCACAATTTCTAGAACTAAAGACAAAATCAATCTACCTTTATGGGAAATGATAACCACCCGTAATGCTAAGCTGGGCCCGGGGGCCCATTTCTGTTTTCTTCATTGCGCCCACTGAGTTCCTGTATTCTCTCTCATCAGTGCCTGTGGAGACATTGCTGATAGGTAGGGTCACGGGAAACACAGTTATGCGCCTAATGAACTCGCTGATTACACCTGAAAGGAAAGTTCTGTCTTCCCCTGTATTTGTGATATAAAAATTGTAATCTGGAAAAATAATTTTTCTTTTTCTAAAATCCTTAGAAGTTTAAGAGTCAAATTATCAGATTGGGTGCTGTGTTTAGCATGCTTATGTACTTGTGGTCTTCTGTGACTGTTGTTTTGTTATCAGGAGAGGGCAGGGGAAGTCTGTAAAATTAGACTGCTTATCTAAGATAAGAATACTGTCATCCAAATCCTTGTTTGAAAAAATGGCTGGCTGCTTTTGACATTGTATACATTAGGGAGAGGGAGAAGAGATGGATGAGAAGCCTTGGCTCCTTGAGCCTAACCTGGGCTTGAATAGAGAAAGGGAGAGGGATCTTGAATCTAATTAGCATGTGTGTCAGTCTTCATCTCCATGCACCATCTTTAGCTCTTCAAGGTTGTCTCCTTACTTAAGAATTAATTCCATATGTCAGGGCACATCATCAAATATTGTTCTCTTTCCATACTGCTGGCCTGGGATTGATCACTTGCAAGCTTGCTCTGTACTATGTTCTATTATTAGATGAAAACACAAATGTGCATTGTACATTCCCCAGTTTCTCATTTGCTTTCCTCTTTCTTCAAGGCCATATGCCTTTGCTGAACTGAATTATAAGATTAAGCTCTGGGTCTTAAATACTGTAAACTTTCAGGGTGTCTGGACACAGGAGTGGCTTGTTTTCCTTGTCTAGAATGGTTTCTAACTATTTTGGGAACTTTAGACCTAGGAGCTGTGTATCTTTTAAAATATTTTTTTTTCCAGTGTAAAATCCTTAGAAAGATGTATGTTCATTCATAAGTAGAATCTTCCTCTGTGTTACTAAATTGTATTTTCTTTTTAAAAAGCAGTAAGATGTAGAACCAGTCTATTTTAGTGTATTTCCCCTGGAAGAATATGTATTTGATAACATTGTCTGATTTGGTAATACTGTCTGGTTCTTACTTTCCTTTGATCAGATCTGTATCTTCTTTATAGCTCTGCAAAAGGGTCATCATAGGGTATCCCTTGTAGATTGGCTCTTGGCATCTCCTCCTGGTCTAATTTCTTTTTCAATGAAAGAAGAAATTAATCAATTACTATAACAGTTCAGTTACTATAGTGAGATGATAGTGCTAAGGGACATGTTTACATATCTCATGCAGGAATTATGTTGTACACCTGGGACTAAATTAAGAACCAAAACAAATGTGGTAGAAGAAAAAGAGGTGCTGTGTGCTCACCTGGAGGAGTAATAGAGATGACTTGCAACTATGTGGTCATACAGTGTTTTTGAAATATATTTAGGAATCACATACGTGAGTGCCCAGTGACTTAGGATCAGCTGGTAGATGGATCCTGTTTCTTTCACCGCCTCACCTCTTCAAGTATTCTCAACATATTTCTGGGAAACAAGGTTTTCAAAGATGATCAGTCTTTTGACTGTTCCACTGAGAAGGTAGATAAAGGGAAGAGGGTTACAGAGATGGTTTTCTGGGTCACAACTATGAGCCTAAAAATACTGTGATCATATTTTCATCTGTCTCTGACAATGCAGAAGGTCTGTTAAGATCTTGTAAGGTTTGTAGAATGTCAGTGTTCCTTTTGATGCTTGTAGACTTTCATTCCTTTTGGGTTACAATGGGCTCAAAAAATTGGATGATGGTGAATTTTCATTGCATACATGTTAGAGGTCATTGGTTTATAAGTATGAAGAAGTCTAAAGAACCTCAAAAGAGCTGCTCCATATTGTTTCCTGTTGTTCTTGTCTTCAGGGGCCTGGTACATATACCCTCTGGAATGTTTTCTGGCTTCTAGTCTATGTTTGCATTCTTAACAGCTTGTCTGTTATCTCTGAGCCTCCTTGTGGGGGGACTTCACTCTGGGAAAGGGATGAAGTCCTAGTCCTTGTCATGTTTAAAATTTTGTCAGTCAAACATGGTGATGAGGCTTTTATTTATTTATTTTTAAAAGTCTGAAGTAATAAGGCTTCCATTGTATCCTGAGGGCCGGCTCTCAGGTTTTCTGTAAAGTCCATCTTGCAGCCTTCCTTCCTATCTTCCCAGAGTTTAAAAGGAAACAAAATTTTATTTTAAAACTGAATCTCTGTATCAAACAGCTGGAAACATTTTTTGCTTCCCTACTTAATTTTAAGAAAAGAGCTACTGCTGCTTTCATCAGTGGGAGAATAAGTAAGGGTGACATTTGACTTAAAAGCTGTAATTTTTTTTCCTATAGCACAGAAGTGAAAAAGTCAGGTCATAGAGTTGAACGGAACTCATGCCCAGTGGACTCAGTGTCCATAAGGATTGTATCTCATGGGCCGCGCTTCAGCTCATGAGTAAATTGAACTATATGCAGGTTGTATTTCTGTTTTCTGGCTAGCTCTAGTAGGCAGGGTTGGGCATGAACTCACATAGGTATTATAACTTTTCCTGCTCAGAAAACTTCATAACATTATGAGATACTTGTAGATGTAGTTCTAAAGCTTGTAGTCTTGTCTTCCCATCTGGTAAGTACCAAACATATAGTCTAGTATTTAATTCTTACCACAAACCTATGTGGTAGTGTGTCATTATTCAGATTTTTCATTGATCCAGGGCCCTTTCTTGTTGTTTTAAAACAGGGTTTGTATGTAGTTCGGGGTGGCCTCTAACTTGTAGCGACCCTCCTGCCTCAGCCTCTCTAATATAAGGATTACAGGTATGTGCCACCATGCTCAATTTAGAGACCTTATTCTTAATTATGACAGTCTCTGTCTCAAAAGATCGTTGGGCGAGGAAGATGAAGGCAGTATCTATTAAAATAGACAAGGCTCTTAATTTGTTCTCTTGTCCATTGATGGAAACCCCACATGTGTCCTTCTCCTTGCTGTTCATTGTTAATTTACTGAAATCTGGGCCCAGTGTACCCTGATAGGTTGAGTGAGCTTATACATATAATAATCTGTTTTAGTTCCTGGGATACTATGGCTGCCAAGGTCTCTACATTGTGTCCATTTCAATGGAAATAACCAGCCCAAAGCTTGGAAAACCCTTTAAACTCTCCTTAACATAGGACTTGATGTTTTCCTGACATGCCATTCCAATAGTGTGAACAAATTTCATGTGGAATCCATGATAAAGAATTCATTTTTTCTTGAAATAATGTCAGAACTGTGTCTGTCCTCAAGGTTTCACTGTGTTTATGTTCCTTCTTCTTTCAAAGTATTCAAGTTTATTTCTGTTAACCACTGTCTTTTAATATCATAGATAAGGTTTAGAAACTGTTGTCTTAAGATTGTCTACATTCCTTTTTTGTTTTGTTTAAACAGCTTTAACTGAATTCACTTCTACATATCAAACAAACATTTAGTTAATGTAAACCAAAACCTTTTCATATGACTTGGTGTTCTCCAGTTTCTTATTTCAGCCATTTTCCCCATTGTTAAATCTTCACAAGTTGCTTTTGTTTGCCTCATGAAAGTTCAGTATGAATAAACAAACAAGAAAATTCTTTGTGGTAACAGGTGACAATTAGAATAGGCTGGCGTGTCTGTGTATGAAACATGATCACCTTGGTAAAGCCAGACGGCTGAGCATGAAGCTGTGATTGCTGTACATTTTTTACAGAGGCAAAAAGAGTTTTTAGGCTAGTGACACTAGACTTTGATGGTAAAAATTTGATTTTTCAAGTTGAAGATGAGTGGTAGAAGACATGGAAGATAGAGAACAATTCATAAGCTTCCAAAGTGTTAATTAGCCTCTTATGTGTGCGTGTTGGGATTATTTCAATTACAAAGAACAGCAAAGTGAACCTGAATTGAGTTAAGTAAAAAGAGCTTCAGGAATAGCTTGATTACTAGTCAGTTGATGTCACTAGGACCTGATTTTTATCTTTCCATCTTACAGTCTGCCACCTCCTACTGTGTTGGCGTTGTTCTTCCTGTGTGATAGCACAATGGCCATGGTCTTTTGCCTGTGTCTTCTGGTGGTGTTGATAGATACTCTGATTGAACACTTAACCTAAATCCCTACTCAGATCCAATCTGTGATGAGAGAGATGGGATGGGCTGATTGTCTTCGACCTGAGTTTCCAGTTCTACTCCTAGTATTAGAGCCCAATCTCTACTTGGACCACATGGAGTGTAGGTAAAATTTTGCTAGCAGAGGAGGAGTGCTAAAAACAGGTCCAAAGGAAGAAACCTAAATTAGAGGTGTCTTTGTTACTCTTTACTGTTGGCATTAGCCCATGATGAGTTGACAAGTGACAATTTGAATGGCCTTTTAGGTTGAATTTATGCCTTTGTAATTAGTTTTATATTGTTTGCTTATATGAGCTAAGATGATCACCAACTCCTTCTGGCCCGTGAGCAAGTTCTTTATTTTAAATCTAAAATGTTGCAATTGTTACTCATAATATGTACCTCTGTCTTGATCTTTAACTCAGTCTTTAATAAAGATGTTTAATGAAAGCATTTTTTAAAGATGTGTCTTTCTTATAATTCTCAGGAGAGGCGGCTTATACTTTAGGATTGTAGTATTTATTGCTAATTTACTCATGTAGTTTCCTTCACATCTGACTAATAGATGTGATTGAAACTCTTTCCTGACCTGAGCAAGTTGTCACTCTAAGATAAGACCTCAGCTTCGCAGAAATGCTCTGCAGATGCCAGGGGATGTTGGGAACTGGGCAGGTCAGGCTTTTCACACCTTTTTTCACCCTCTGATGATTAAGTCACCAGAGCAGAATTGAGTGAGGAAGTCATTGTCCTAGCTTGTCATTCACAAGGACATTATAACCACCATCTTTTCTTTCTGATCCACAGGTCGAGTTTGAGTGGCTGAGACAGTTTTGGTTTCAAGGCAGTCGATACAGAAAATGTACTGATTGGTGGTGTGAACCCATGACTCAGCTGGAGAGGCTATGGAAGAAGATGGAAAGGGTGGTAAGGATGTGAGGTTGGGAACTGTATTTTCTGGGATACTGCATTATACAAACTCTCAGCTGTTTAATTTGCATATGGAAGTGCATATGTAACTATTCTAAATTATTCAGTTAGATTAGTCTTTGTAAAGGTAATGGGAACAGCCAGGACTTACCAGTATAATTGTGGTTCCATTCATTGAACATTTATTGAGAATAATCTATGTAGAAGGTACCATGCTAGACATATGCTGGGAGGTGGCAATAGGAAACGTTCAACAATACATATCTGAGATTTTCATTTTTATTTTGTTTTTTGTGCCAGGCACTATTGTAAGAAACTTTCCTGCATTGTTTTAAAATATTCATAATGATGAGAGCTGTAGAAATTCTTCTGAGCCTTAATTTGTAGATATGAAAACTGGGCTACAGAGAAATTAAGTGCTTTACCCAAGGTCCCCAAGTAAGTGGCATAGTAATATGGATACCCAGGCAGCCTGCTGCAGAGCTGGTCCTCTTAGCCCCTGTGATCCAGCAGTTTAACAGGGAGAGAGCATGAATATCACCAGGTATTGTATCACCTAAAATGTAATCCTGTAATAGAGGTGTATGACTCAGCATTTTTGTGGCTGAGCCACAGTGATTAACACTCACACCTTAAAGGAGGACGCACTTAATTTGCTCATGGTTTCGGTCCATGATTGGCTGGCTGCAAGATAGCAATCACATGGCAGAAGCGTGTGGTGGCAAAGCCATTTAGTTCGTGGCAGCTGGGAAGCAGAACAGGGTGAGAGAACCAGAAAGGAAGGGTGAGGCAGCAGGTAGGACACCAAGGCCACACCTCCACGACCCACCCAGACAGGCCGCAGAGTGTGCTCCTCCGATCTCTGGGGCAGATCCCAGAGCCAGTCAAGTCAGATCCCAAGCCAACCACTACAAGAAGTCACACACACACACACACACACACACACACACACACAAAACATCACAGTGTAGTAAAGAGTATTAAATTCACATCACTGAAACTCGGACTTGTGAAGTTATGGATGTGGCTTTTAGGGATCTTAAATGGGAGGAGCATTCAATTTTTTACAAAACAAGAAATGAGGAGATGCAGGTTAGAGAAAGGACTACATAGGAAGCAAAGCTGGAAGTTAATAGAAACCACATAATTAATGTAATTTAAACAGAAATAATAGTGAGCACTTTCATGATACTTGTCAAGTACCAGACACTACTGCAAACATTTTCTGTGTAACTGATTGAACTATTGGGGCAAACCCATGGAGTCAGTATTATTTTCTCCTACTTTTGCAAACAAAGAGAATGAAGCCCAAAGGGCTATGAAACTTTCCCAAGGTCATTCAGCTAATAGTTGAGGGAGCTGGGATTTGAACTCTAGAAGGCTAACGCAGGGTCCTTGCCTTTCAGTGTCTCGTGTTCAGTCTCTAAACAGCTGCATTTGGAATATAGCAGAAAAGTGATAAAAGCCTGCTAAACTCTGGAGAGAATATGAGTATACAGACTTTGAAATGTGCTGAGAACAATGAACTAATCTGCAGAATGAGGAGCTGTTGCTAATATATATTTTAGTCTTGACATTGCTTTATTAATATATGACTGGCATACTGTACATAATGAATGTATATAATTAAATGAGGTTACAGATAAATGTACATGTACCCGTGAAACCGTGATTGTGGTCTGTACTATATAAGCTAAAACTTTTCCTTTTCCTTCTTACTATCATGACAGCAACACTTAGCATCGAACCTACTCTAATCCTCATATGAAAATGTCAAGTCACAGTCATGAAAGCCCTGCTTTTCAGACATCTCACTTTTTAAAAAATCTTTTATTTATGAATTTTTACAGGGTCTCGCTATGCAGCTCGTACTCATAGTGGTCCTCCTGCCTCAGCCTCCCCAGTGCTGGGATTATAGGCATGTGCCACCTCGCCTGGTTTAGGTGGCTGGCACGGCAGTCAGGGCCAGCAGGACATGTGATTGCAGGGATCGAACCTGGGTCCTTGCGTCTGCCAAGCAGGCACTTAGACCGCTGAGCTATCTCCACAGTCCAGCTCCTCAAATTTTTAAACTGTCTTTCCATGCATTTGTGCCTGAGGAAGGAATATTATCATCCTTTTTATAGTGTATTAATAGTATCACAAATACTGATTTCTCAGAAGACTGACTCTATACAAAACTGTGCATTGTAATACTAAGGTAAAGAGAATGCTTACTATTTCATAGTTAGTTTTAGTCCTAAGCTTAGCCTGGGTCGAGGATATTCCATTTTTGTGGAATGCGTGCAGCTTCAGGTTCAGGGCAGCATTTGTACCTCCATAGTATAATTCTGATTTGGGGCATTTACATTCGAGTTTAGCATTTCTTTCTTCACTGAACTTTAATTCTAAGGTATCAGCTGGACTTTAAAATAGTAAGTTGACAAAGTTGTAATTAAGAGTTGGAAAATAAATAAGGAAAGATCTTATTAATTCAAAGATTTACTTTTGTTGAGGACTTTTAAAAAAGAAAAATCCTTGGTATTGTGATTGTAACAATGATGTGATTATAAATTCATTATATTTGGGGGCGGAGGCATACTTCTTAGGAGTCTCTTCTATGTATTTTGTAGCTCTTGTATGAAAAATGTTAAAAGGAACAGCAGTTCTGGGATTTGTCCAGGCCTCTAGTTTTCTTTTGCAGTGGTTGGATCCGCATTCCTCAGTGAGCTGCGGGCAATCAGTGGCGTAGTGTCTCTCCCCAGCAGGCCTCAGGATGATCATTATCACTGAGTGAAGGCTTGGGCCGAGATAAAAAGGACAGTCCTTCTAAGTTAAATTTAATTATTGCTTGAAGCCTTTTAAATGACTTGTAGCAAATTCATAATAACTTATTTTAGCTATTGGAAGAGACAGAGAACACTCATTCGAAAGTTCTGTGCCTCTGTGGCTCTTGTCGGTTTTGTATATTGAGCATGCTGTGGGCTCTCTGCTCTGTAGCAGGCCATCTCCTACTTTTTTTAGTTGCAAGCAGTAGGGGGCAATGTTGAGCTGCCAGTTAGAGTTCCTAGGGATGCTAGCCTTTCAGGAAAATGCATACAAATGTGCCATTAACTGTCAAGAATTATTCCCATTGCTTCAAGTTAGCTGTAATTTCCAAGATTCCATAACACAGGAAATCAGTTGTGGGTTAACAAATTCAACAGCAATTTAACATAAAAAGTGCAATGTTAGGTGCACATTTGGATTCTATAGAATTAGACTAATCGAAAGGGCATATTGGAGTGTACTAACTTTACTTCCAGGGAATATATTGCTCAAAATTATTATCACTTTAGACAAGTGATTCTTTGTTATCATTATACTTTTTTTGAGTTGCAAAATCATGTGTGTTGTGGAAAGATATCTTTATTTGGTGCATTTTGTCTGTTCTGCAACATAACATCGATCTCTTTCAGCGAGAAAATAAAAAAAAATCCTCAGGCAATATGTGCATTACTTTTTCCCTTTTGCTTATGAGTAAAGCAACCTTTGACAGCCCTTGTACCAGGGAAGAGACTTCTGTTGTAATTTCTCTGTCTGTATTTTTTTTTTTTTCCACTTTGTGGTTGGAAGGTACAGTCTCAGGAAGGATACAGGAGAATGGAAAATGAGCTTTGAAATAGTTTTTCTTCCAGTAATGGTAATTGCTTCACATGTCATAACCAGTCACATATTTCATAAAGTTTAATCAGCTGTCCCTGAAACTCCCTAACCCCTACATCCCAGTCCCTGTCCCAGCAAGCAGTTTTTTTTTTTTTTTTTTAAAGCATGCTGTTTATTCTTACTGCTTCTCTCCTGGAGGATAGTTTTACCCAGTGTGTGCTCTTGTGATGTAAATGTTAAACCTTATATTTGAATGACATTCTGATAAAATATCACATTTTCCTTGAATATTACCTCATGAATTTATAAGCCATTAATCCCAAAGTAACATTACCCTTTCTTACAATCCAGGAATTTAGCCTGGCCTTAGCTCTCCCTTTGCTCCGTATGCGAGAAGTATTCTAACATTGTAATGCTATTCAAATATTTGTATTTTATTTTATTTTTGAGCCAACCCACTACCTCCCATCTAAGATTATTGTATTATGAGGAGACTGTTCAGGATAAGAGAGAGTTACCATTTGAAAGAAGCTGTATAAGCTGTGCTTTCTGGGTAAAGAGGAATATGAAAAGCTGAAATCTCCAGTGAGGTGAGGAAGTCTTGCTACAGCCAGAGATTGAATGGATAGGCCATTTGTCTCTCAGGGTCTGGTATCGGTCTTTGCAAAACTGACATTTATTTTACCTATAAAAATGTTTTAACACTATCAAACTCACAATGATACTGAAAAGAACGCTAGGTGTGAAATTCTCTAAATTGATGACATTTATTCATTTCTTTTTGACCTTAGAGAGAGAGAGAGAAAAAAAAAGGAAAGACACAGCAAAAGATCCATTTGGTACAATCCAATGGAAATATTCTAGAATGGTTTCCTAAATGGTAGGCATTTTCAAAAGTACTGATGATTTATATACTGGAGAGAAATTTTCTCATAATTTTTTTCATTGCTTTTCCTTTTTGTAGAGAAATGTAGATCCTGATCATTTTGAATGTTTTAAGTTGCTTTTCCTGTCCTGACAGTTGCTTGTGCCAGCGTGGCAGTGCCTGTATGTGGCAATTGGCCTTCATAACCTTTTTTGACTTGAGTGGGTAGGAGCCAAGGCTGGATTATTTTAATGTATCCGTTTTGAAACAGTGTGAAGCACAACATATAATTATGTCAGGTAGGCTATAGGCTACATTTAATTCTACCCATTTATGTTAAAATTTGGCAGAGGAGGACAGAGAGGTGTGGAAAATGAGTAGGTGTTTTATTTAATAATGTAACCAGGTTTTTGCTGTTAAAGTTTTAAGAAAAAAAAATGCACTTATGAATGCAAAGCTTGTCTCTGACAAGTTATTTATAATAGTTTAATTTCAAGATGAGTCATGCCTCTTTGCTTGTCACTGTGATGTG
>NDGN011524316.1:484-11901 GCA_002564285.1 Tympanoctomys barrerae | reverse complement strand
GCAGATGACTAGGCCTCACCGACCAGCACCACTTTCCCTCAGAGTCTAACTCTTCCATGTGCTCATGTCTGGTCCATAGTCTCTGCAGTTTCCTTTCTTCGTGGTGTCTTTGCCCAAGCATTACAATGACAAGATATGCAACAAACTATAGAACACACAAATAGGGAAAATGAACAAAGAACTTGACGTGCACCAAGCTAGCTTTGGTCATCTTCAGAAGAAGTGTTGGTTTTTAAGACGTGAGTCACCTTGCAGGTTGGTCTTTGGATTCAGAAATCAAAGGTTGTATTTCACACATTCCATTTTGACTGGCTAGACTGCCGCCTCCTTTCTCACTTTCTTCATGCCCTGGCCAACCTTCTTGCGTTCTATTCTTGGGCTACAAGGACCACCTTCCTGATGGACAGCCAGCCGAGGATGGCGAGCCAAGGTGCAGGAGTGCTTGCGGAGCAGCCCTGGGCTGCGCCGCTGCCTGGAGGAACACGGCGTAGTGCCGGCCTCTGCTCCCGCTGTGGACAGAATCCCTTCCTCACACTGGGGGCGCCCGCTCTTCAGAGATGCAATTAAATGAGAGAGAGAGAGAGAGAGAGAGAGAGAGAGAGAGAGAATGAACAAGGAGGAAAAGGGTGAAAGGGAGGTGTTGACTTTGGAAATCATGACCTCAAAATTTAGTTCAGGAAACTAGAGCCAAAGAGAGTCTTGGCAACAGAATGCATGGCGTGCTAGTGTGTGTGAAGAACGGCTGACAAGGTAAGAAGTGAGGGCAGAAGACACGTTTTCACTGTGCATATGAAGACAAGACTACCTGCATTGCTACAACATAAAGAGAGCAGCGGGACACAAAACAGGCATCACCCCACACACCACTCCTGGCACTGGACAAAAGACCAGGAAACTGCTTTTATCTGCCAAGAAAGTAAAGTTCTGTTTCGCCTTGAAAATATAATGTCATCTCATCGATGAAATTGTACAACTGCAAGGGCCAGCAAGATAGCACAGCAGACTAAGGACCTGCTTAGGCAAGCACAGGGACCGGGGATCCATCCCCAACACGACATGCCATGCTGGCCCTGCCCCCTGGGCACACTGAGCTAGCTACCAAGACTGGGCATGGCGGTGCATGCCTGTAATCCCGATGCGGGAGAGGCTGGAAACAGGAGGATCACTACGAGTCCAAGCTGTGCAGTGAGAACTGTACCAAACACATATATGTATATATACAATTGTGAAATACGGAGCCCAAGTGCGTTTGTTCTGTAACGTGGGTCAACGGTGTCATCATAAAGCAAGCAATATAAAGCACAAATTCAGATCCCATGTCACCTGCCGCTCCCTCCACTGTTTCGCCCCAGTTTTATGCGTCCTGAGTCACTTGGAAAGAAGTTATAGGCAAGCCACCACTACTGGGGTGTAGATGGGGCTGTCACCATCATGCGCCTCTTTGTCAGGGACGTTCTCTAAGCTCCAGATCTCACCTGGCAAGTGCCGTATGCTACAGGTGATTGCAAGACAAGAAAAGCTGTCAGAGGCTGAAGTCAAGGATGCAAAAGAAAGGAGCAGAAGTAAGACTTGGAGAAAGAAGGAAGGAGAAAATCAGTTCACGGCAATAATCTGCACATCGAGCTCCCTGCGTCCTGCAGATGTGCATTGATACAGCGAGTCTGCCCGGCTGCAGAAGGGAAGCTGCTGGTGGTTCTGGGCATCCTCAGTTGGTCCACGTTAGGGAAAAGGCAGAGGCTGATAAATACTACAAAAATCCAGTTCAAATGGGGTGAACGCAAATGTGGAACGGCACCCAGACATCTAGACATAAATGAAGACAGCATCTACATAGTGAATTCACAGGAGGGATGTCACACAGGAAACAAACGTGGGCACACATTCAACCTAGCCACTTGCAATTAACAAATAGAACCGAAAATGAAAACCATATACAACAGTTGGGTTAACCAACACTGCACCACAGGAGAAGCTCAGTGGAGGCAAGTTCCGGGAGAAGCGACGGCATTTGTGCAGGCTCCTGCACCGGCGCCGCACGCAGGCCTGCTCAGAGTGTGGCAGAGCGCTCACAGCGCTCCATGCACACATCAGACTCGCGGAACAGAATCTGATTGCGACCTTTACTCCATTAATTCTGTGGCTTGGAATTTCTCCAAAAAAATAATTAAAACGAGAAAGACCATTTGTATAACAATATGCAGGGCCACGTTAAGAATAACAGGAAGTAATCCAACCACTCTCTTGTTACTGAATATGTAATTAATGATCCATAATTGATGGAACATTATGTGGCATAACAAACAAAACAAACTATAGAGTAACATGAAACTGCTTTTGAAATACTAAAATGTAGAAAACAAAATTGTGTGCAGACCTATGACCATGTGAAAACACTGTGATGGAGAGATTGAAACATAAATATTATGAAAGGAAAGACAACATCATTAGAATGTTGATTAGTGTAATTTATTTTTCCCTTTTCTTTTAAATTTTTGTCACAGTGCCTGCCTGGCAAGTGTGAGGTCATGAGTTCGATTCCCTGTACCAAAAAAAAAGAAAAGTTGTTTTTGTCTAACATCTTTAATAATGTCTAAATTTTGGTAAAGGAATGAATTTTAAAGTTTTTGACAACAAAAATATGATAAAAACAGGATCGGCTGAATTGTTATGAGCATAGGACCATGCAATCCAGGTGAAAGCTGGTGACATCTCTGGGTCAGGACAGACAAAAGCTTGGATCAGGGCTCCTGAGAATAGAGAATAAAGTGGCAGAAAACACAGCAAAAGCATGTCAGGCTCTGGCAGGAAAATGAGTGAACAATCTGTCTAGCTTTGATGAATGATTGCTATAGATGTTATGAGTATATTCACTTATTCAACGATGTTTGTTGAGCACCTACTATGCGCCATAGTTATTGTTCTGGACACTAATCATTAAAGGAAAATTTATGCTGTCATGAAGCTTATACTCTATTCTTGTGGAGGAAGAAAAACAATACACAGTAGACAGAACATATCAATAGAAGATAGGCCAACAATATCACCTGATGTCGACTTCTATGAAACATTTGGAATTATTTATCTGAGAGTGACTTGACAGTTACCTTAGAGTGACTGGTGAAGACTTAGACATGTATTGTTTGACACAGAGGATCTGACACCCCACCTGGAGTGGGGGTGAAGCAAAGCAGAGAAATATTCCTTGGTAGAGAGAAATTCAAGTACCCGGGTCTAGATTTTAAGTTTAGGATTTCTGAAGAATCCAAAAGAGGAAAGGAAAAGGGAGGGTTAGGTAGAGGAGAACAGGACAGGACAGGACAGGACAGAATAGTACAGAACAGGAGAAAAATAGAAAATAAAACAAAGACCAGAATGGTCCAGGAAGGAAATGACACTTTCAAGTCTGGTAAAGACCTGAGTAGGAAAGAGACAGAATTTGATTTGCATTTTCTTACAAATGGTTGGTGCCATGTGAAGAACAGATTCTAAGGACCAAGGGCAGAGGCTATCTCGGCTGAGAGACTGCAGTGGTGACCGTGACATCACAGTGGCCTGGACAGGAGGGAACCTGGAAAGAGTTATGGGAGCCAGGCACCAGCGCCCTGGAGATGGCGGCTACAGAGCTTCCTCTGGGGTGACAGCAAGAGCCCGGGCTCAGCAGCGGTGAGGAACAGAGACCTAAGGGGGCTCCAGCAGGACAGAAGGGTGCGGGGATGGATGGGCTGCCGGCAACCGTGGCCGCAGATCAGACCCCCGGTGTCTGTGCCCAAGCCGCTCCTTCCAGAGGGCCTCTCACCGGGCAAAGCACAGCACCGTCTTCCACAGGGAAGCGCACTCGGCAAGGAGGTGATCACAAAGACCTTCAGATGTAAGAAGACTACCCCTCCTGGGAAGGATGTGGCCTGGCTTACGTAATGCTTAAAACAACATCTAGGAGTCCTTCGGCTTTTTATGCGTGACCTCATTGATCCCCACAAAAATCAATCAAGCTGTTGATACCCATATTGACAAGCGGTAGAAAATCAGTCTTCTTGGGTTTGTTTTTCCTTTACTCCCATGGGAAGTGCTCAGGTCAGAGAAAACACACTTCAGACCACCATGACACTCATGTTCTCTCTCCCATTTTTAAAAGGACACTGAGACTTCAGGGTGGCCCTTGGTTCTCAATAAATGGAGTTTCTCCAAGCTTTATTCCTGAAACTTGGGAAATAACTTAGGAATAACCCTGCACAACAAACTTGCATGTGTTTATGGAGAACGGTACTGAAAGGAAGGAGCAAGGCTGAGAGAATCTACCCGTCCACCACTTCCTATGGTATTTGGAAAGTTATTTTGCTTTCTACTCTGAAACTGCCTTTCTTAAAAATTTGTTTGAAAACATCAAGAGTATAAAGAAGCATAACAGGGTTGTTCTCTCACCTTAGTTTTGTATTTGAACACACAATTTGCCACCCACAGAAGTGTTCATCAGACTTTCTTGACTTAGAGATTTTCACAGGAAAATGGATAGGTCAGGGGACTGAAAGGGGAGATTTTACCACAAAGGTCATTGGTTCAAACCCAACCTAACTCAGGCCGAAAGCAGGCACCATCTGTTGATCATTATGAAGTGTGCTGAGGGGCTAAATTCAATTTCTAGCAAGGAAAATAAACATGGGCCATGGTGGCAGCACCAATGAGGCCAGAGATTAATTGAGTTGTGTCGTGTCAGAATTGATGCACATCAGCAATGCGGGGCTGGAGGCCGGGCTGAGGATTTCCCTCGGCATATATGAGAGCTCAAAAACAAGCAAGAACTCTGCATGCATCAAAGTATGTGGATATGCACATGTGTGCACTGATCGATGTGCGTACAAACACTTGTACACTTGTACCAAAATATAACCCTAATATCTGTGCACAGCCTTGATATTCATGGCACATAGTTCCACAGAAATCCTGTATTTGCCAGTGCACCTCTTGCGTAGAATTTCTTCCTTGCCAGGACTATGGTGTAAGGGAACACACTGAGAAGGCCACTGTACACCCTTCCCAGAAATGCTTGTGTGCTCTCCTGGCTTTTTCCACCCTCCATTTCTATTAGGAACCAAGTATTTCCTGTCCATCCTCACATCATAAGTTAGCTGCTTTTCCACTTTCACTGATGTTTAACGGCTTCGCTACTGAATGATTCCTGGACTGGCTAGAGCCATTTCGTGACGTTCTTTTATCTCAGGAGCCTACCAAAATCAATAAACTTTTGGAGCTTCAAGGGCATTGGATCTGCCAAGGCCAGGAAGTTAACCCCACAGTGTTTCCCTCTAACGTGCCATTTTGCTAAGCTGGTCACTTTGCCAGGTGCATCAGGTTGCCGAAATCATTTAGCCAGCGAGAGAAATCAGCTGATGGCTCAGCCTTTCGCTCTCACTGTAACTTTTATTCCTTTTCATTGTTTTTAGTGGCATAAAGTCAGATATGCTGCATTTATAGGATAGAAATGTACCGCGGTGGCATTTAAAGACCCACAGCTTCCTGAAGTCTTAGGAATGCCTAGCGAACACCAAGGATCTGCAGACTTGGTACATCCTACACTCCGGACTATCAGCCCAAAGTGGCATAGAAAGAGACGGTCAGAACAACGCCAGGTTTCCAGACCCAGGTGATTGGGAAAACAGATGCTATTGCTAAGAGGAGAGAAACTGTGGCTGGTGGGAGAAAATTTCAGCCTTAGCCACCTTGCTTATAAGATCTGGTATAACCATAATATAAAAAGATATACAACAGGAAGATGAGTCCAGAGAAATACTAAAAAATGCACTATAAATGCGGGCACCTTCAGCACAGGGGTCACGGCGGGAGCAGGAGGGAGGGTGCAGGAAACGGTTCTTCTGAAGGCCCGCACCATGCAGAGCCAGCCCTTGCGGAGCCCCAGGCGCAGGGAAGCGAGAGTTCCCACCGCAGCCCCGGACGCCCGCTCTCCATCCACTGCTCCTCTTGGGATTGCACATTCTTCTCCTGAGAACACCTGACCTGTATCTTCACAACTAAAGTGCTGCTCAACTCAGGCCGTGAAAAGACTCAAACAAAAGAGCCCTTGGATTGACCGCTTGGCCACGTAAAGGCCAGCTCTGGACAGGCCACTCTGTGCCAGTGCCACAGTGACTGTCCCTTTGCAGCTAGTGTCAGGTCCCCATCCACGGGCCTTCACAGGGGCCTCCATCGTGCTCCAGACTTCAGCAGAAGAGCATTTAACTGCCAGAATACACAAACCAGATTCTGAAAGCAAAATGTTAATTCATCAAGCCATGTCCTATTTCCTCCCTGTAAAAGAAGGTTTTCCATTACAAATTCAATCTCTTTAATAGATACGGGGCTATTGAAATTTTGTTTTCTTTTATTAAGGGTAGGAGTACAATGATAGCAGCTTGAGGAAAAGCTGGTATTTTTATAATATCTATCAATAAAGATGAAGGAGTTTTCCTTAAAAGAAGTCTTTTGTTTAAATTTTCTCTTTCTGTTGACAATTAAGCCACCATGAATGTGAAGCCCCCAAATCTTGGGCTTTCCTTCTAACGCAACCCAGATGGGCGCCGCGCCTCTCTTGGGGGCATGCAGGAGAGGGGTGTCTCAGCACTCACAGGGTCACGTCAGAATTGAGCTGGTTTCAGTAAAATGAAACCAAATGAAAACTTTATGTCCACCTCCCCCAAAAGCAATTTTTCAGTTCTTCCCTTCAGACACAGCCGGGCACAGAGTCAGGGCACCGTTACCAACCACAGGCTCTGCTGTTTATTATCTGGAAAGATGTGTGCGTTCACTGCCCAGAAAATTTCATCACAAAGCACCTAGAAAGTGCCTCGAGAATGTTGGTAGAATAAATGAATGCTTTTCCTGCTGGCTGATTGAAGCAAATAGTTGTAAAGATCCAAAGAGCTCATAACTGAACACTGCTTTGGGTGTGTATCTAACATAGCATAAAACAACAAGTATGAACAATTCTTTGTACTTATGTAACTCGGTAGCACCAACTTCTGCTATAAAAATTATAGTGGGCATGATCCACAGCAAAGCGATCCTATCCCGTGGTCATCACACAAAGGATTAGACGGAGTTCATTCTGCCCTTGGGGTGCCGAGCTGTGCAGCATGTCAATGATGGCATTCCTTCAGCAATTATCTTTTTGGGAATTTATCCTTTAGGAAATGTTTACTTATAAATCCATTATCTTTCATTTCTATAGGTGAACAGAAGATAATAGATCCTCTTGAAGAGTTTTGGACAGATTTATTCTAGTTAAGCCGTAAGTGTTGATGTGTAAACTTGTTTTGATTAAAGAACTTTTCTACCAAAAAAAAAAATAGATCTTCTTATTCATTTTAAAATGATCGCTTTGATTCCATTATTCCAGAACTTTTGTAAATCCATTCACTCTCAGCGTATGCAGACTGGGATTCTCTCTAGCCACCAACTGTTGTAATCAAAAGTAGGAGACCTCGAGTCGGAACCTGGCTCTTCTGATCCGCGACCGTGGACTCTTCTGGTTACTTCATGGCTCTTAAGGCCCAGTGGCAGCTCCAGTATTGTGCTGCTAAAACAGAGATGTGAGAGCAGACAATTTGTGTGAACAGGAGCACATGTGAGGTGCTGGAGGATGGGAAGGCCGAGGTAATGGCTCTAGCCCCCACTCTCTTGCCGCTGTATCCCATGTGGGGGCAAGAGGCAGAGGAGGTAGAGTGAGAGGACCAGGGGACACGAGCTTCTTTTGTGACTCACACCCACTATCGCAGGACTAACTCACACCCGCAGCAATGCCATTAGCCCATGGGTGTCCCATCACCTCCTCCTAGCTCCCCTCCCAGCACTGTTCCCTCAGAGATTATGTTTCCAACCAGTACACTTTGGGGAGCACATGCCAACCGAGGCACTCTCCTTCTTAACCTGTAAAATGGGAGGTGTGATTGAAAACTAGGAGATGTTCAAATTTTTAAAAATTTACTACTGCAAAAGACACATCACCATTCACATCCCCCCACCCCCACCGGAGACTCCCCTGGCTTTGAGCACGCTCATCCTATTGTCCCGGCCACTTTCCTCTTTCCTGAGGGTCTTGAGCTGCACTGTCCTGCCTACCTGCATGTCCCAAGTTGATTCAAAACATTTCCCTCTCGTGGTCCCCTTTGACTTTGAAAATGGGCCAGGAGTCCCACGATGCCAGACCTGTGGATACAGTGGATGAGGACACAGCGTCATGGCTTTAGGAGCTGCCTGTCTGTCGAATGGTGCTTGGCAGGAGCATTCATTCTCCATACTTTTGATCAGGCCTTCTGAAGAAAATCAGAAGAGAGGACTCCAGAGCAGCTGCAGAGAGTGGCAACAACGGTAGAAGCAAGGCAAGGGACAGCGCTGTGAGGATTGATGAGACTGTGTCTTTCTCTGTGGTATTTGTAAACCTTCACCAAATGTTTGGGTCACCGCTTGCACGCACCATCTGACTTGTGTCTCACAGGCGCAAAGGGAGGTGGTGGAGCTATGGTTAGAGTGTCGCCCCGGCCCCAAGGTCAGGTGCTAGATGCCTGGTTCTCAGAGTGTGGCAGGAGGGGGAGCTGGGCAAGGTCCCCACTCACTGGGGGTGCACCCTTGGAGGGCAGTGGGATCCCAGCCTCCCTGGATTCCTACTTCCAAGATGAGACCTCTTCCTGGACTCATGTCTGCCCCCTACTCCCTGCCATGAGGGAACAACCAAGCAGAAAGCCAGAGCACGCCCTGCTGATGTGGCTGCCACTGCGGTTGCCACGCCTATGATCCGAGCAGTGACCCAGGAGCGCAGGGTCCTCCACTGCTGCGAATGCAGAGCCAGGCGCATGCTGCAAAGGGTGGGAAGATGGCTCTTGCTGTCTAACTTCCGGCTTCTTGCAGCTCCTTCCACTGGTAAAATCCAGCTAAAAGCCAGCTGGCTCGGGGTCTTAGAAATGCAGTACACAAAGGTCCAGACCCCCTTGTGATCCAGAAAAGGGGTGGAAGGGCAACAAAAACAACCAGGAGGACACTGAGATCAAAGCAGCAATCGCCTCGAGCCTGCCCTGGTCAGGGAGCTGCTGGTCATGATCGCCCCAGGCTCCCTCGCAAAGGGTTGTGAGAGTTCCAGAAGGTAGAGGCGTAGACTCCGACACCAGTGAGGAGGACGCCAGAGTCCAGCTTGCTGGGAGCCTGGAGTCCAACCCTGCCATCACTCAAAGCAGGCGAAGGACCAGAGAAGAAAAGGAGAAAGACGAGAGGACCCTTCTCCTAGTACTTAATGAGCCATTGAATGCCATCTGGTATTGTACCATCTACAAATATTAAGTGTCACTTGCAAACCTGAAGACTTAAAGCACTCTGGACTCCCAACATTCTGTCCCAGTTAAGGCCCCAAGCCTGAGACTTTCATCTGACCTAAGGCTGATGACTATGGAGTTCCTTGAATTCTGACTAGGATTAGCATAAGGTGAAGGCTGCTTTTGTGTGAATCTCTGAGTGGATCTCAGGCCTTGATTTGTTTGGCCTTTATATTCACAAGTTATTGTTTGTGTTGTTGAACAATAAATTTGAGAAAGCAGGACAGGCTGTCACGTCACTGTTAAGGTTCACTATGTTGATAGGTAAAGGTTTAATTCAGCAACGCTGCCAGCATGCAAATCAAGCACTGAAATGAACGGCTTACTTTTAAGATTGATTTTCAAGATAAAGACAGTTTGAGACAGATAATCATTAACTCAATCAGAAAGGTACAAAGGCTATAACATCGACTCACAGAAGTACACAAAAACTAACATCCTCGAATCAACAGGCCACAGCTTGGAGTCTGTCCGACTCCTCAAGAGGATCTTCTTTTGCTGAGATACCTGGGAGGCGTCTCTCCCTACAGCACACCCTTGGTACAGGGTTCCTCAAGCTGGGACAGAAGGAGATTTTATGTTTCCGTAGTCTGGTAAGGCTGTGAGCTCCCCAGAGAGCACTCGACTCAGGGCTTCACAGCTGTTTCCTAGGTTTTTATTTTTTTTGTTGAGGGGGTGGTGGCTGCATCCCCACCATGCTCAGCTCAGATCGTAGCCAGCTGAAGTCCTTCCAGGTCTTCTCCCACCCCACCTCAGGAGGAAACCTGAAGGCCACACTAACAGCCAAGATTCCCCTCAAATGCAACTCTAGTCTGTAAGGCCCCAAGGCTCTATCCAGTAAAAGGGGACACTTCTGAAAAGCCTGGCACTGCATAGCTCATGGTGTTCAGGTGCCCCTTGGTGCAGCTGGGCCCCACAGCCGTGTGCCCACCAACCACAGCCCTTGCCCCATCAGGACGGAGCCCCAGGTGTCACCAGCGCCTCAGGAACATGGCCAATTCTCAACGGGTGTTGGCCAAAAAACAGATAGAATAAAAAAATGAGGGAAAGCAAAACACTTTGTATGGAAAAAATGTTTTGAAAACTATAGTTTTTTACATTTAAATAAAATCTGTAGTTTGTAGAATATACATGTATATATACATATTAATTTTCAAAAACTGAGCTCGTGGGCTGGGGAGATAGCTCAGCGGTCTAAGCTCCTGAGGCGCAAGAACCTGGGTTCGATCCCCAGTACCACATGCCGCACCAACCCTAGAAGCCCTGGTGCACCATGCTGACCACCAAAACCAGGCATGGTGGTGAACACCTGTAACCCTGGGTGGGGAGGCTAGACAGAAGGATCACTAAGAGACCAAGCTGAGTAGTGAGACACTGTACCAAATAAATACATAAATAAAAGACTTTTTAAAAAAACTGAGCCCAAGTATTGCTATGCTCCCTTTTTCAGATGGAAAACAAAGCACAAGGGATTAAGCAGTTTGCCTGGGCCCGGTGACTCCCTGTTCGTGAACACAAGGAGCTTTCTTTTTCTCAACCAGAGCAAGGAGAGAGAGCTCCAGTCTCCTTTCCAGCTTCCCACCCCACCGTTTCCCAAAGCAAGCCGAGGAAACGAGCAGACTGCCCTGCCACAGCCACGGGGTGGGTGCACTGCACCCCGCGCTGCCCTGTGTGGCCTCCAGGGTCCACGGCTTCTTTCTGAGGAACTGGGCTTCCAGGATCTGTCCGGGAGCAGGACATGATGTGGGCTGCCCCTACCTTCAGAACATGGTCCCCATGCTTCCAGGAAGAAAGATGTCACTGCTTCTCATGAACCCCACCGCGGTTCCTAGAAAATTGAAGGAAACACAATCCAGGGGCAGGCAGGTTTGAAGAATCGATACCTTGAAGAGCTGAAACATATCATCGGTACCCAAGGACTAAAAATCAGGCACGACTGGTGAGTGGAAGACTTCAGGTGCCAGCCTGTCTCATGTTGTGTCCTAGGAAGTCCCCTTGGTCTCCTACTCACAAAGCAAGCTCTGGAAGTGCTGCAGGAGCTGCCTTCCTAGCCTTTTTTGGGGG
>NDGN011524306.1:0-13745 GCA_002564285.1 Tympanoctomys barrerae | reverse complement strand
TTTTTTTTTTTTTTTTGTGGAGCCGGGGATTGAACTCAGGCCCTTGCACTTGCCAGGCAAGCACTTATTCTACTGAGCCTTCTCCCCGACCCCTTCAAATGATATGTCTTGGCCCATTGCTCATAATTGTTCATGCTTTGCCTCGTCAGTTTTGCCTCATATAGCTCTGTCATAATTGCTTAAAATTGCTCATGCTTTGTCTCTTGTATAGCTTTGTTAAAATGTTAGTCCAAATGTTGGTAAATCTAAGTTGAAACATGGAAATGTTATAAGGTTATGATATTTCTTTTTTTTTTTTCAGTACCAGGGATTGAACTCAGGCCCTTGCGCTTGCCAAGGAAGTTCTTATTCCACTGAGCCATCTCCCCAGCCCATGATATTTCTTTAATGGGACGATTTACAAATGTTGTGTACTTGTATATGTTGCATTTGAACTAGTTACTAAATGTACTTATATTCCTTGCTTGACTTTAGACAATAGTGCTAGAGAGAGTAAAGTTACAAAGCCTCCTAGTGAATTTTATGTAAACTTCTATAAAATGGGACTTTTAAATCCAGCTCAGATTTAGAAAATATACATGCTTATATATGAAACATGGGACTCCTTTTGCCAACTAAATGACATTAGGCTGGCAACTGTTCTTAATGACTTGGAGGACAGGTTTCACTGGGACGAACTGACTCTGATCCCCCTCTACATGCTAGAGGAAATGTCAGGCCTGCTCTATTTCAGTTTCCTTTCTTTGGCCTTACTCCTAAGTTTCCCATCTCTTTGTACTTTATATTTTAGAGACATGTAAGATTAGGGAAATGATATAGACTGGTCCAACTAAGTGAAGCCCTTAGAAAATGAGCATATGTTAATGCTGGAGACAGGGAATTCATTTTAGAAAAAGGATACATACCCTGTCTCTGGATCAGGTGAACCAAAGAGGACTCTGCCCGTCTAGGAGGACACATGTAAAAGCCAAGTCCTGGCTTGGTGTTCTGTGCAGGTCTCCTTTGGGAGGCTAAACCTGAGACACANTGGAGAGAACCGACTTCTGGGTGACACCAGAAGGAGCTAACTCTAAAAACAGCACACTTATGGGACCAAAACACAATTAGTGTGAGGGACAATCTCCAACCTTTTCTCCTAGGTCTAGATATCATTTAGGTGTATAAGAGCTAAGTTATAAACTTTAAAACCTTTGCTGTAAAGCACCAGTTAATCATGTTCAAGCTATTAACTATCCTTTGTAGAACTTGGACAAACAGTGGTTACTGTGCCAACTAGTAAATGCTCCTAAATCAGATGCCACTCTTTGAAGCAGAGGACAGGTTTCCCCAACCATTCTTTAGTGAATCCCTATTGAAGCCAATGGTTGATGAAATGTTGACCAGAGAGACAGCTGGATTGCTTTCTGGAGACTGATCTCTGGTTGTGTGGGCCGATAGAAACTGAGAACACTGAGGGGTCATGACCAGGGCTACTCTCTGGCAGATACCTAAAGATGCTTGGTGGAAAGTGGCTCTTACCCACTCAAAGATCCCCATTTACCTATTGTATTTTTTTCTCTCTGCCTGATAGTAAACTAGGAATTCTACCTTGAGCTTTTAATAGAACCCTTTAATGAGTCACTCCTTCAGAAATTATTCTCTGTGACTGAAAACAGATAAAGTCAGATATTAGAAGATAACCCTGATAAGTATATTGATATCTTTAGAGGACTAACTCAGACTTATGAACTAGATTAAAAAGATGTAATGTTAACTTCTAATGAAAGGCAGGCAGCATTAAAGCTGCTATTGCATTTGGAGATGAATATCACATTGTTAATTTTCGAAGACCAGAAGATAGACAGCCAGTAGAACTACCTGTTCCAACCGGAGCCTGAGCATTCCGACCCCTGCCAGGCATGAAAACAGAAAAGACATTTTCTTTCAAGTGTGTATGTTTTTTGAGGGGAGGGTCGACAGGGTGTTCAGGGTCTCATTACTACATTGAACTTGTAGTGATTCTCCTGTTTACACCCTCCCAAGTGCTGGAGTCGCAGGAGCTTGCCACCATGCCCAGTCTTAATTGCCATCTCAGCGCACCCCAGGGGTGAGGCTGGCATGGCATGCCTGGGAATATGCGCATTTTTGAAAGTCTAAGAAGAACTAAAACCAAGCCTTCTAACTATTTTAAATTTTTCTGGGGAGATAGCGCAGTGAATAAGCACTTGCTTGGCAAGCACAGGGTCCTGAGTTCAATCCCCAGTACCACTAAATAAATGAATGAATAAATAAATAAATTAACTAATTTTAGTTATTTACCGGGAGAAAGATGAAAACCCCTCAGCTTTCTTAGAATGTTTAACAGAGGGACAGATTACTCTTAAATACAAATTCATTATGCAGCCAGCTCCAGATACTAGAAAAGAGCTACAAAAGATAGCTTTTGCTCCAGACAACTCATTTGATACTGTAGTAAAAATTTCTTTAGTGTCCTATAATCAGGACTGGGAGAAGACCAGGGAGCAAAAATAAACAGATCAAAATGGTTGCCATTATTTCCACCTCAAAACACACCCTAAGTCTGATTTTCTGGGCTCCAAGAATAGCTCAATGACAATGAGGTTCAACCACTGCTGAGGTTAATCTGGTACTGCTGTCAAAACCTAGGCCAGCCTAGGAGAGACTGCCTTAAGAGGCCCACAAGCCATGCCCTGACTGCCAAGGCAGCCACTGGAAGTGAGACTGCACTCTGAGCTGGAGGTCTCAGAGCTCAGACTCAGCTTCCCAGGTGGTCTATTAGGACTGAAAGGGCCCTGGGCTTGCCTCCTCCTTCTGACCAGACTGTTAACTCTACCTGTCATCTCTACAGAGGAGCCCTAAGTAATCATGATTAAAGGAAAAACCCAGCGTATTGCTGGATAATGGTACAAACTTCTTGTTCTTCTCCAACTCTGATTTCCTTTCCAGTCATCCACTTTAATAGAAATATACTTTAAAAGACATCTTGCTTTAGCTGTAACTGAGGTACTACAACATATATTCAGGTTTCTTACTAATCAAAATAATGCTGAGGCTGATTTTGTTGTTCATGTGTAAGACTTAAAAAGGTATTTCACTAGTTAAAGGTATTTCCTAGTTATCCCAAGGATAGATAAAATCCTTTCAATTCTAAAGATGCAGACTACACAATGTCCAATATTTTTGATCCTATAGATAGAGCCAGGCCTTGTATTTGTGATATAAAAATCAGCCTTAGTGTTAAAAGGAAACCCCCCAGCTGTGCCCTTTGCTTACAATGGGTGCCATATCCAAAACATTGAATGGAACATTGGTTTAATCTTACCAAATGCTATCTATTTCATGATAAACATATAAGTTCAATTGGTTGATTTCTGAACTAAAGCTAGAGGGACATATAGAAAACTATTAGACTTGATAAAGTGGTCTGAAAGCCAGTGGGCTATAATTGGTATTCCTTTAAAAAGCTTTGTAACTTACCTGTTAGCTCAAATGCTCATGCTTTGATTACACATGTTCTAATCCCTCAGCAAGTTTGTTCTTTCTTAGAAGATACCAAAACCCAAGTGATCATACAGATAAGACCTATAGCAAATATGCTGGATTACATTTAGGTTCCTTTCACTGGGATCCAGCAGATTTGTCTATAGAGACATATTAAGGCCTTAACTAACTGTCCACCTCATACAGCCCAGGTGAGCTGAGCCTTCTTGGGATTTTCTGCCTCATTATAAGGGAAGCTATTGAATCATAAGTCAGGAAGTCCAATACAAGGAAAGTGGCCCTCACATTCCTTTGGCAGGACTACCTGAAGGAGGGCTTAAACCATTAAGTTATATCTTGCTCAGTAGGTCCCAGATATCTGACACAAGCTGCAGAAGTTAGCAGGATTTTCAGGAATGAATTGTTTTCAGTTGAGGTGTTTCATAGTAGAAAGGATACAGAATGCAGTTATAGATGCAAAAATGAGAATAGTGATATGAGCAGCTTATAGGAATGAAGGCCAGTCAGGAAACAGGGAAAAGTTAATGTTTCCCTGGATCCAGACAGAGAGAAGGGACATTTCAAGCAAAAATGTCCAAAACTGCTAGAGAAGGGAAAAAAGAAAGTGCTCGTGATGGAGTCAGAGGAAGTTTCAGATTGAGGTGGTCATGGGTCTTCCCCTCTCAGCCTGATGGAACCCACATTCACTACCAATATAAGGAGAAAGCCTGTTAAGCTTTTAATAGATACTCATGCAAATGTCAGTAGTCACCCAGCCAGTGGCTCCACTTGCAAACTAGAGAATACTCGGTGTTTTCCATAGGTCTGACAATTCATGTGCCCCAAGTAATAGTAGAGTTGGTGAGACATAAAAGGGTAGTTTATACCCAATGGCCATAGAAGATAAAAAAGGGATTAAACCCCACATTTAAGAGATATCTGCTAATGGACCTACAAAACACTCCGACTAGTCTTTGTAATTATAATCTTTAAAATGTTGTGACATTCCAGATCCTTCCCAATGTCTCAATAGCTGTTCAAAATTTTAGATGTCAAATCAATGATATGTAACATACTGAGGTCCCCTGGATCCTATCTTTATCATTTTTATGGGAAGTTATTACTGTCTACTTGATACAACTCTTTGACTATATCTCATAATTGATGTGATTATTTGACCCATGCTTATTTAATTGTTTGGTTTTGTCTCCTCCAGACTCAAAGCCATACACCCACCCAAGATAAAAATGCCTGGTATCTATTGAGGGTCATTAGATAGAACCTCTGGAGGGTATCTCTGAGTGCCAGCCAATAACTATGACCCCTTTCAGCCTGAAGAAGCCATAGCAGGCATCACCCATGGCTTCCTCACAGCAATTTGGGTTACTTCTTCAGAGGGGGGGATGTTGTGCACAGCTGAATGAGAAATATTATAAGTAGTCAGACAGGACCAAGCCCTAAAGGAGACAATATGGAAGGCAAAGTGACTTTGCAACTTGGAAGAGATAGACACTCCCCTATGGGCCACACCTCAAGACAAAAGAGGAAAATTTTTAGCCATGTACTTCTTAGGGATTAGCATCAGAGATTGATATTCTAAATAGGTATCAATCACCTTGAAAGAGCCCAGATGAGTCACTAACCAAACCCCCAACAAGAAGCCCTGTCCCATATTCATGCCCACTTGCTACATGACTCACTTCCACCTTTGATTCTGGATTTAGTCAATTTTACCTGAGCAGTGGTGATTGCAATCTCATTGGTTGACCATAGTTTTGTACTATCTCATGCCTGCCTAAGCGAGTTCCCATGTTATCCACCACCTTAGATGTACCTCACCACATGGTTTTCCTCTATAAAAGTCCCTGGAAGAGACAGCTTCCCAGGGGACAACCAATTGGAGCCCCCTTTCTGTTCCTCTCTTGGATAGAAGCTCCCCCCCCACAATAAATATATTCTGCTCATAAAAAAACAAAGAGACGCATGAATAGCCCTGTCATTGCTCCACTGTTCAGAACAACTAAGTATGGAGTCAAACATACTGCCCATTAATGGGGGAAGAAATATATATATATATTATATATATAAAATATATATAATATATATATATAATATATATATATATTAGAAAATTAGTCATAAAAAAGAGAACTATCCTATCATTTAGACCAAAATGTATGGAACTGGAGACTAGAACGTTATAAGAAATTTTTAAAAAGACACATAAATACACAAACCACATATTCTATCCCATGTGTATATTTTAAAGAAAGCCAAATCTATGATACTGATTACTATAGGCTAGAAAAGGGCAGGGGGAGGGAGACACAAGGAAGTTAGATAACAGGAATACAGGTATAGTTTGTTCTAGCAATCTATAGAACAGTAAGGAAAATACAGTCCATATAACTTATTATAAATCTTATAAATAATCAGAAGAGATGTATTAATGAAGAAATTTTTCCATTACTAGGAAAATTACTCAATGGCAACAACTTAAAGGAGAATCTGGTATGTTTGACTCAGTTTCAGAGGATTCAGTCCCTGGTCAACTGGCTCCCAAGTAGGAACATTATGGCAGAAAAAGATGGCAGAACAGAGCTTCTTAGTTTATGCTAACCAAGCAGAGTGATGAACAACCCCAGAAAAGAAGAATCCAGAGACCAATGTCACAGCCCCGTGACCCACCCAAACTCATGCATAATTGTGTTTTTCTCATCTCCTAAATGGCTTCCAAGCCAATCAAGTTGAGAATTAAACTTAATCATAAAAACCAATGCTCAGGAGATGGACATCTGGATTACCCTGATTGGATCATTACAATCATGTACACATATTGAATTAGCACACTGTACTGATAAAAATACAAAATTAAAATAATGATTAATTTTTACTATTTCTGCCCTAAGGAAACATGAGGCAAACTCTACATTAGAGTTTCCATGGTAATGAGATTCATATAACAAAAGTTCTTCTCTTTCAATCAAGACACAAACTGAGATGCATTTACATCTATTTACATATATATATATATATATATATATATATATATATATACTGCTTTTGTGCTCCTTGGAATATGTGCTTTTTCCAAAACTTAAATCTCAGTGGATGTTTCCATTATTCCTGGGTGACAGGCAGTTAACAGAAAGATGAGTTCACTTGTCAAAGGAAGATAGATTCAAAGAAGCTATGAAGCATCTTTAAGAAGACATGGCCATTTTCCATGTCATTAGATAACTCCCTACTACCAAAAAGTATCATTTTCATCTTGCTTAGAATGGGCTGCCAACCATTTCCTTGCATCAGGATGAGTTAAGTGGACACAGCAGGGTGAATCTACATATAAAGGAGAAATATTGAATGAAACATAAATTGAATAGTAACCAACAATACTCCAAAAGAGTGCTTTTTTGCATATTTTTTCTCCTAAATATTGATGCCAGGGGTTGTCATAAGTGAAGGTGATTTATCTACATAGACGGAGTAAATTCTGCCTAGAAAGATGACCCTTCTCATCTGCACAATTTTCATACTACCTTTAGAGTTCATCTTCACTTATGCTATTAAAAAAAAAATGCTTCTGGAAGAGGAGACAAGTAAAGCCTGGTCAGCACTGTACATACATTTGGAAGTTAGTCTACTATAGAATTTTATGAGAAATACTCTTGACGATAAAAGAATGATGAGCCCACAATCACATACAATTCCTGGCACAATGAGATACAATGAGACACTCTGAAGAGAGGGGAACAGATGGAGGCAAATACATAGTGACTTTGACAAATATCTTCTATTTTACAACTCTGCCAGTGGCCAATTTCTTGTTAACAAATAGTGATGGTATTGTACAATTGTGCATGTTCAGATTCATTTCTTTGAAAAATATTCCTTTTGCTATAGGTCTCATACAATTCTCAAGGCATGCAATGTTTAAAATGCTCATTAATAATAGCTAAGTAATAATAAATAACTTTTATTGAGCATTTAGTGTTAGGAACAGTATTTCACATGAATTATTTTCTTTATGAATAGTTTCTCATTCACTTAGTTCATTTACTTTAGGAACCTCCATTATATCAATTAGCTGCAACTATCTAAAGTTTGTGATCTTGTGGATCTCAGGTAATAAATCATAAATAGCTTTACACATATGTTAGGCACGTAGTGTTATATAAGTGATAGTGATGTGGAAGAAAATGGCTTTGTAGAATAAGGTAAGGAAGATCGGGAGAACAAAGGTGAGATTTGACAAGAAAGTGAACAAAAAATGAAAGAAGAAGCAAAGAGTAATGCATAGCAAGGGGAGGAAGTACTAGAGCTAAAGCCCAGCAGTGAGAACACAGCTCCTTGCAGAAAGAAAGCGATAGGTGATAGCTGAACGTGGACAGCAAAGGAAAATTAAGTCACTCAGAGTTGGGGGTGAGAAGGAAGAGGGCAGGCAATGGCTGTCTTACTTTCCTGCTTTAAGCAGACACCTAACATGATCTGACTGAAATTTTATAAGGCCTTTAAGGATGTAGACATGATAACTTCTTGGGTCAAGAGGGCATTAGGTAAAAAGAGAGATGTGCCTGAATTCAGGAAATATCTGAAAGTAGAAACAGTATGATTTCTTGATGGGTCAAATGGAGGAAATGAGAACTCAAGAGGATCTCTCCTGGTTTGGAGTGACTGGAGAAATAAGTTGCAGATGAGCACAAGTCAAAGTTATGAGTTCAGCACAAAGAGTCAGCTTTAGTTAAATCTGAGGTTTTCACTAGACATCTAACGGGAGGGGTAAAGTGCAGAGATAGCAATTCAGATCAAGAGATAGACCTGGGTTAGAAGTATCAACTTGGAACTACTTCATATGCAAATATACACACTTCGGGGGGTGAGGAAAGATGCACGAAAGAACAAGTATTGAGTAGTGGACACTACAAAATGAAGTGATTGGAAAGAAGAGAAAGATCACCTTAGGAGACTGAGAACTGAACAGTGAGGAAGGAGGCAAACCAGGAATGTCTGAAGCCTTCAAAGGCAAATGAAAAATAATATAGTAATGAAAATAGAGAATTCAATGCTATTAAGTGCTGCTTTCAAATTAAAGTAAGATATGAATCAAGAAATGGTCTTAGTCTTTAGCAATATGATGTTCATCAATGACATCATCAAGAACATGTTTTATTAGAGGGTTGCAAGAAAATTCTATTTACACTGAAGTCCGATACAGTAAACATTAAACAAAGATGCTATGGGTAGGAGGTAAGAGGAATAGTGATAGCATTTAACTTGTCTTAATTTGTTTTGAAGAGTAATATTGAGAGAGCATTTGTAACTTCTTTCCCCTGATATATATATATATATATATATATATATATATATATATATATATATATATTGGGAAACAGAGAGTCATTGTAGTTAAGGGCATGAAATCTAGAGACCTTTAGCCAGGTTCTAGCTGGTAATAGTCTCATCAATTACTCTCTGAAAAACAGTAGTCAGTTTTGTTAAACTCTGTTCTGCATAACAGGATTGTTCCCATATAACTATAAACAGTAGTCCATGGAATTTATGGTTTCTCTTTTGCATACATTTATTAAAGTTTAAATGCAATTCTTTGCACCCAGAGATGCAACTGACACACATGCTTGTGCCTGTGGATATTTAATATGAAATAAAGATGGTATAGAATGGAGCTCGTTTGAAAGCAGTAATCATGAAATGTTAACAGAAGGGGTTAGTATTGAAAACTTTTTAAGTGACTATGAACAGCATATAGTGGCTACATCCAGAAATCAGCATAGGCACACTTTTGCATAGTTTTACGCTTCTTTCTCTTAGAAGTATACATATTAGTTATCTGTGAATTTAGGTTAAACATTCAAAGAGAGTCTTCACATCTATTCCCAACTCTATATCCAATACCACAATGAAAATTATGCTACTGAGATGTGATATTCTCAAAATGAAAATAAAGTAATTAATAGATTATGCACCAAAAGTGTTAATTTTTATCTCATGACTTTTAAAATGCAATCTAGATTATAATTTGAATATATGTTTTACTATAAATATCTCCTCTGTGTTAAAAATATCAAGCTCCAAATCTGTCTAAAAATGGTCCTTGGAAAACTATATTTGTTGTTGCTAATAAATGTATCTTCCTCCTCAGAGCAAGGCTTTGGAATGAAGGTCACTAGATCAATCCCAGCCACATGCAATTTTCATTTATCCCTGCCAGTAACCTTAAGTTCAAAGCTATCCAAAGACTACCAGGCTGATTTGGTGAATCTCTGTCAAGGGAGAGATTATACGATTTTTACCGTTCAGCTGGAAAACAAGCCCAGTTTCTATCTATCTATCCTGCTAGGAAGAAACTGCCTATAATATTCAGCTTTCTATCATTTCTTTTCCCTCAGTGCTATTTTGCGTGAAACAGGGAACAAATATCTGCCATCAGTTCCTTGAGGTCTTCTGAGGCAATTAAACCTGCCTTTAAGTAAAATCCATCACCGAATTGTGGGGCTGGAAATTTACAGAACCATAGCACAGACACAGACTAAAGTCATGTCTTCTGAACTTCAGCAAAGCTTTTGCAGTAATAAGAGGAGGAAATTAACAGTAATTACTGTCTAAATTAGTCACATAATGCCATACGTATTTTGTCAGTACATGATGCTCTGAGAAGACAAAGAGAATAGAATCACTTAGATATTAAAATAGTATGCAAGTTGGGGGAGCTAATCCTGATTCATGTGATTGTTTTGCAGTTGAGCTGACACTTGTATACAAGTTCTACATACACTTGAGACAGAATGTTCTCTTCTGTAAACTGAGAAACTGTGTAAGTGACATCTGAATCGTATGTATTTTAAAATAGGGATGGGAAGGTACATCAGAACCTTTTAATCCTAACTTCAAATTGTATGTATTCCTGAGGACCAGAGAGTAAATTAATTCATTGAGTTACTCCTGAAAAACTCTATTTGGTAAAGTCAGAGAATAAGAGGTATGAAAATGGACTGTTTCTCAGAGAAGCAATCAGGGAAGCTTTCTCCTACTGTTCTACTATTCTAATCTACAACTCTTTGGCTATCTTTTGAATCCTTGGACCTGAAAGAGGTGTTGGGATCAGTCCTCAGTTCAGGTACCCACTGTTCCAGACAAATGCTTATGAGATCAAGATTATAACACTCTCTTCTCTGTGCCAGAGAAGCAGTGTGACATAAAAAGGAATCCAGCTTCTCATGAGCTAGACATCTGACCTAAAACCAATCAATGGACTCTCAAGTTCCCAAGCAGATATGTCTACTGAGTTAATAGTCCCTTCCTGCGTAGCCATTTTTAGGACTCAATAAAGTTATATATATACAGAAGTGCACAATATACAAAGAATGTTAAATAAATAACTCAGGGACAGCACATTGTATTCATGGGCATAAGACAAATCTGTGCTCAGTTTCCAGCTGTGGTACTTAGGAGCACTAGTAACATGCCCTTGGATGACTTTGTCACTTTGGGTACTCACTTGGTAATCTATAAAATTCCAAGGATGAGCTCTTCTTTGCAAAGCTACCTTGAGCAAAGGTACCTTGTGTATATGAGGCAGCTAGCACAATGCACAACACAAATTTAGATGACACTGGAACTATCTTAACTATTCACATATGCCCTTTTTTCCTTAATGTTGACTGCTTCCTCTTTTCCAGTTGATGATCCCTTACTTCTGTACATTATTTTCCTTCCAAAGCTCATGTACTAGGTGACTGTTTGGTAAATAAATAAATGCTACTCTTCCAGGTGACATTCTGCCTAGCAATTAGCCACTGGAGGCCAGAATGGAAATACATTTATGCAATATGTAAGTTACCTATTACATATTCCCCTAATTACTTTAGTGTAATTATAAAAATGAAATTGCCATGTGAAACAAACTTCAAAGCCACAGGAAAGTCTTAGAGGAATGAGAATGTTCAAAACAGTATAACTTTTGGCCACTAAATCAGGATAGAATTTTTCCCCCTCAGCAAGCTATTTGACTCTACCAAGGCACAAGGCATTAAGGAAGTACATGTTTAACTGCAACCACTCACCTTTGTTTTGCTCAAATTTCAAGTAACTTTGGAACTATGCAGCCATGCCCATCTTCATCCAAAAATTGTAAGCCACTTAACAAGCAGCATCAGGAGAAAAAGTGCTTCCATCTAGGTAAACATATTTGTGGTGAAGCAAAACAAGGCATTAAAGTGTGGAGGTGATTAGTGTTTCTGTTTTCAACTGGATGTTGTAAGACTCTCCACACTCCATGTGGGTGGAAAAAGCTGAGGTTCAGGCTGAAACAGGAATTGAAGCTCTCCACAATCCCACACGAGAACATGTTTTTCATTTCAGAATCTGGTAAACAAACTGGCTCTTCCCACAAGCACTCACTGGTGACAGTGCCTTGTAGGAATTCTGCTGCAGATGTTCACAAGGGGGAACTGTGGAAAATACAAGCAAATCACAGCCCATCGGATACTTTTATTTCTGTTTCTTAAAATCTTATCCTTCTCATTCCAATCTGCCTCCCTTGTCTATCACCAAGGGATGGGTGACTCTGTACTTACCTTAGTTACGAATAGAAGAGGACACTGAGTGTTAGCTTTCAATTTTCAACTTAGAAATTGTTCCCTAGAAGCCAACTAAGCAACTGAAAGTTGTTTTTCCTGTTGCCCAAAATAATCAGTTGAAAATGAAAATGTTAGTCAATATATCAGTGGTTTTGTTTTTATTTTGTCAGATGCATTTGATAAAACAATAACATAGAAAGCAACAGAATTAGCTACTGCACCCTGAGTGAAATGTCAAGCAATAACCTTGGCATCTTACATATATCATTTAATTTAATCCTCATCCTAATTTATTATTTAGGTGACAATGAAAATTAAGAAGCAGAGACCATATGGGTAAAAGGACGTTTTCCAAAATTTTGCTTAACTTTGAAGACCTGTTAAATTCATATATGGAAAAATATTTTATAAAATTCAGAGGCTCCTTATGTAACTAAACAAAAGGAAACATTGCTTTTTCAGTACCACAGTAATTGGCTTGCGGAAGTTACACTTGGAACCCTGATTTGTATAGAGCATAATTTTGAAAATAGATAAGTTTGTTATCTTATAAAGCCAATTCAATTTGCAAAAGGGGGGAAATTTTCATCCTAAATTTTCCCTTTTCTCTGGATATTCCTCATCGTCTTAAGTATTATGGCTCTTTTTCTTTGTCAGTATACAGAAAAGAGAAAAAAGCTTTAAGAATATTTATCTCATTTAATTGTATTAAATGAATAATAACTCATGTAGGTTTTAGAACATGAGTATTAGAAATCTGGATTTGGGGCTGGGGAGCTAGCTTGGTGGTCTAAGCACCCGCTTGGCAAGTGCAAGGAACCCATGCCTAGAATCCTAGAGCTGGGGAGGCTGAGAAGGAAGGATCACTACAAGTCTGAGCTGCATAGTGAGGCCTTCTACCAAATAAATAAATATTAAAAGAGACAATTTGATTTATCATTCAACTCAGTGCTATTTATAGATAGCAACAAAACAAGATAATTGTATTTAGGTTCTTTAAAGATGGGAAACATGGAAGGAAAAAGGTACAAAAGTAGTCAAAAGGCAGAACTGTACAGATGAACAAGAAAAGAGAAAATGGTAATGCCTCATTTGTGTGTGTATGTGTTTAATATGAATAGTATCAGGGACTGTAAACCTTGATATGCATATTAACAAGAAATGTAAACATTAAAGGGTGAAACAGTTGGTGTGAACTTCAGGATACTCTTTTAAGAGACTTTCTGCTCTCAAGACTATATACTCTGTGTGCCTAAGGGGGGTCACCTGGAGGGAAAACATTCTCTCAGGCTTTCACAGAGAACAAATTGGTCGAGCAATGGCCATGACTCATCCACATGGCTGAAACTGACAAAGGATCTACAAACTGTGGTACAGGGTTTCAGGACAAATCCTGAGGGAATCTGACTGACCTTATCAGATCCAAAAGCTAAAATTCTTGTTACATAGGTCTTGCTTTATTTTTGTCTTAACCATCTAGCAGAAAAGTATAAAAACAAGGTATAAAAAGTAAAGCCACATTAATATGTTGAGCTGTAAAAGGCTCAAGTCAACAACTTCTGACATTGCCAGTTATGCGGATAACCCACTACTACAATGGACTAGTGGACTATATTGGATTACTTTTCTGAATTCATGCACCTACAATATATGAATGGCAATGGAATA
>NDGN011524304.1:5872-20899 GCA_002564285.1 Tympanoctomys barrerae | reverse complement strand
TTTTTTTTTTTTTTAAGACTTACATTGTATTTATTTATTCACTGTGGTACCCAGGGATTGAACTCACGACCTTGTGCTTGCCAGGCAAGCATTTTTTCCACTGAGCTATCTCCCCAGCCCTCACTCCGCATTTTACTGGCTTCCAGAATAAGTTTTCTTAAAAGTAAAGTAGGGTCACAACCAGGACACTAACTAAAATATTTCAGCGACCTCCCACCCCTACAGCCTCAGGAATAAAGAGAAAGGCCGGGCATGATGTAGCAAGCCTGTAATCACAGCATCTGGGAGGCTGAGGCAGGAGGAGCGCTAGATGCTGGCCTGGGCTGGTGAGTTTAAGGTCATCCTGAATTACATGGAGAAATCTTGTGTTAAAAGCATAATTAGGGGCTGGGGAGATAGCTCAGTGGAATAAGTGCTTCCTTGGCAAGCGCAAGGGCCTGAGTTCAATCCCCGGTTCTGCCAAAAAAAATTTTTTTTTTTTTAGTATTATTATTTCATATTATTATTATTGTTGTTCTTAATGCACTTGGTTGTTACAGCTTCTCACTATGTGGCTCGGACTCTTAGTGATCCTCATGTTTTCAGCCTCCCCAGCGCTGGGATTACAGGCATGTGCCACTTTGCCCCAGATTCTGGCCGGCTCAGCCTGCCCTGGGGGCGGGGCTGGCGCGGGATGGAACCGCGGTCCCTGGGTTTGCCTACGCTTGCCTAAGCAGGCGCTTTCGTCTGCTAAGTTATCTTGCCGACCCCTAGTTTATATTGTTATTCTTAACATGTAACTGGATAAACTCGGAGATGCGCTTTTCTCCAGCAGCGCTCCGCTGCGCGCTCATTCGGCGTCGCCACCTCCGGCCGCAGAGGGCGCTGTGGACGCCGCGTCGTGGCCCCTCTAGGCGACGTCGGAAACACCGGAAGTCTCGATCTCCTCTCCTTCCGCTCTCTGGCCCGGGCTGGGGTTGCGTGGAGTGAAGAGTTAGCAATGCCGACCGGAGACTTTGAGTGAGTCCGGGCTCCCGGAGGGGGCGCGAGAGCCGGCCTGGGAGTTCGGGAGAGTGCGAAGGGCCCGGGGTGAGCCGGGGCCGCGGAGCCTGGACCTCGCCTGACCCAACCCTCTCCTCCCCGCAAACTTGTTCCACAGTTCGAAGCCCAGCTGGGCGGACCAGGTGGAAGAGGAGGGCGAGGACGGTGAGCGCTGCGCCGGTCGCCGCGAGCGGCCGAGGCAGCCCCGGCCCGGCCGTGGCCACCCCCACACCCCGCTGTGGCCACCCGTCCCGGGGCCACCCTTTTACCAACTTCGATCCCACTGCCTCGGGGCCCCGGGCAGCTGGGATCGCCTGCCCCCCGCCTTCACGCCGGAGACCCCCTACTTTCGGAGGTCGCCTCCCGGCCCCTAGCGCGATGCGCGCCCAGTTCTCTGCCCTTCCTGCGCGTCCCAAAGACCATCTGAGTTTGAGGTCCCCTCTCTTCCCCCGGCTGACCCTCCCTCCCCACCCTCCTCCTGACAGACAAATGTGTCACCAGCGAGCTCCTCAAGGGGATCCCCCTGGCCACTGGCGACGCCAGCCCCGAGCCTGAGCTCCTGCCTGGAGGTGAGCGACCATTTCCGCCTTGTCCCCCAGCCCACCCAGCCCCCCGTTATCCTGGGGTCAGCTCCCTTATCTTTTGCCCTCTGCCAGCTCCACTGCCGCCTCCCAAGGAGGTAATCAACGGAAACGTAAAGACGGTGACGGAGTACAAGATAGATGAGGATGGCAAGAAGTTCAAGGCGAGGCTGGGGTGGGGACGGGGGTGAGGAGTGCTGTTGCGCTTGGGGACACTCGGATTGGGGTCATGCGTGTGTGCGTTGCGGGGGAGGCGAGGAGGACCCTCTGGTCCTGTGACCACAGCCAGCCTTGAGCCGCTCCCTCCTGCACGCAGATTGTCCGAACCTTCAGGATTGAGACCCGGAAGGCTTCAAAGGCTGTTGCGAGGAGAAAGGTGAGGCCCTAGTCCCTGTTTGGGGGGTGCCTCCAGGGGCTGACCCGGAGAAATTGGGAATCCCCGTGTGAGGCAGTTTGTAAGACCCTGAAAAGTCCAGGTTGCAGGAATAGGTGGGGTAGATTGACATTAACATCCTTGTTATTTTTGTAGTTCTGCAGTTTGGGGCTGGGAATAAAGCTCAGTCGTAAAGTTCCTGCCTGGGAAGCACAAGGTCCTGAGTTCAATTCTTGCTACCAAAAAAAGTCTATCTATCTATCTATCTATCTATCTATCTATCTGTCTATCTATCTCTGGAGATTGAACCATGAGCCTTCGCACAGCTCAATCCCTACTCTTGCTTTTGCTGAGTTTTTTTTGTTGTTGTTGTTGTTTTTAAGTTTATTATTACATTATGTTTGTATTCCTTGTGAGAAGTTGGTGCCACTTCTATTTTGTGAGTTAGGGTTGCTAAATTTCCTGAGGTAGATTCAGAGGTGGGGTTCTCCTGTCTCAGCCTTCTAGATTGCTGGGATTACAGGCTGCTGTCAGCATGTGCAGCTTGTGGCCCTCATTCTGCTATGCAGGCTGACGCCTCGTAGGAGGACGCTGAGCTCAGGCCCCTCCCAGGGCACAGGCTGTGCCTGTCATCTGCCACCCCACAGAGTACCCCAGGAACCCTTGGCTGTGTACCGCCCCCACCCCACCTGTCCTCTTGCTCTTCTCTGGAGTGCTCCTAGGGCTTAGGATCTGCCCCTGCTTCCTGGATTGGCATGAAGCCGAGTCCTGCACCACATGCTTAGGAACTATCACTGTGATTGTCATGAGAAATGTTGGGGATGGTGAAAGTGGGGGTCAGTTGGTGTGGTAGGGCATGCCTGTAGTCCCTGCACTCTGAGGCTGAGGCAGGAGATGACAAAGTCTACCACAGCCTGGGCAACTTGTTACTTAGGGAGAATATGTCTCAAAAACTAAAAATGAAAAAAATAAAAATGGGGGGGGCGCATAGCTTGCTGTGAGGGCCCTGGGTTCAGTTCCCAGTACTGCAGGAAAGGAAAGTGAAATGGGGTTCAAGGTCTAGACACTCTGAGAGTAGTGGTCATGTGTCTAGGGTACCCCAGGGTATGACCCCACTCCCCTTTGTCCTCCCTTCTCCCTCTCTGAGCCCAGAACTGGAAGAAGTTTGGGAACTCAGAGTTTGACCCGCCAGGGCCCAACGTGGCCACCACCACGGTCAGCGATGATGTCTCCATGACCTTCATCACCAGCAAAGAGGTGGGTGGCAGCGCGTGGCAGGCGGCCTGGGAGCAGCAAGGACTGCGCAGGCCCTCTGAGCGCCTGTGCCCGCTTCCGCAGGACCTGAACTGCCAGGAGGAGGAGGACCCGATGAACAAACTCAAGGGCCAGAAGATCGTGTCCTGCCGCATCTGCAAGGGCGACCACTGGACCACGCGCTGCCCCTACAAGGACACGCTGGGGCCCATGCAGAAGGAGCTGGCGGAGCAGCTGGGCTTGTCCACCGGCGAGAAGGAGAAGCTGCCGGGAGGTGTGGGCCGGGCAGGGTGGGACCTGCTTGTCACTGGCTGTCCTGTCCCACGCACCAGTATCAGGGACTGGGTTGGGATCCTGTTGGTGATGGCGAGTGACCTGGCGTGAGCTTGGTGTGTGGTCCAAGATGCCAACACCTCCTGCATGTGTGTGTATGTGCATGTGCTTGCGTGCGCCTGCCTGCCTGCCTGCGGGATGCACATGTGACTGTCCACAATCCAGGTCCCTCAGGTGATTTCCTGGTGGCCAGTCTGGGTGACTTTCCTGCTGTGGCTTCCAGGAGAGTCTGACCTAGATGGTCCTTGCCCCGAGTGGTGTGCCTGCCATCCCACCCCTAAGTGCTCCAAGCCTGGAGTCTTGTCTTCTGTCCCCGTGTGACACTGGGCTGTGGTCCCCTGGGAGTGCGTCTGTGTCTGGCTGCTCACGCTGCCAGAGAGGCTGGAGGGGGCCTCTGTGCCACCGTGGTGCTATTGCAGTCATCAGGGCTTTGGAGGTCGGGGAGGGATGTACAGGGCCAGGCGGTGATGCCGGGGGCCGTGGCCAGGGCACCCCTGACCTTGCCCTTGCCCTTGGTGCCAGAGCTGGAGCCAGTGCAGGCGGCGCAGAACAAGACGGGCAAGTACGTGCCACCCAGCCTGCGGGATGGAGCCAGCCGCCGTGGGGAGTCCATGCAGCCCAACCGCAGAGGTAAGGCCTGGGCTAGGCATCGGACAGAGACACTGGGCACGCTGTAATTACCCAGTGTTGCATTTGTGGGGCCTGGGCGGGGCCTTCTCCAAGCTGCTTTGCCTGTCCCCACAGCTGATGACAATGCCACCATCCGTGTCACCAACCTCTCCGAGGACACACGTGAGACCGACCTGCAGGAGCTCTTCCGGCCCTTTGGCTCCATCTCCCGCATCTACCTGGCCAAGGACAAGACCACTGGACAGTCTAAGGTGCATAGCAGCTGCAGGCTGCGCAGGGCTGCCGTCCTCTCTCCTGACTGAGGTCCCCACCTCATCCCTGTCCTATCTCTGTCCCCCTCTCCCCCAGGGCTTTGCGTTCATCAGCTTCCATCGCCGGGAGGATGCTGCACGTGCCATTGCCGGTGTGTCTGGCTTTGGCTACGACCACCTCATCCTCAACGTGGAGTGGGCCAAGTAAGACCTGCTGCCTGTCCCCTCCTCTCCGTGGTCACCCTGGGCCTGACAGGCCCACATCATTCTGACAGTCACCAGCCTGTGTGAAGTGACATTTTTTTATTGTCCTTTCTCAGAGCTTGTGCAGGGTGTAGGCAGGCAGGCACCAATATCAGTGTCTGGCCCAAGACAGTGGCAGGGTGTGGCTCACAGTCTCCAGTATAGCCCCATGTGTGGCCTTTGTCACTGCACTGTCCTCCCATCCCATAGTCCCACTTATGTGGGGGGGTCTTGGGGTGTCCTTCAGGGCCTGGACCACTCCCCACCCATATTTGACGCCTTCCCTACCCGTCCTCTCTCTAGGCCATCAACCAACTGAGCCAGCTGCTACTGCCATCCAGGCCCCTGGTGACACCCGGCAGCCTCCACAGTGGGCGTGGGGGGCTCCACAGGCAGTAAAATACTGAAAGGTCCTCTGTGTGTCCTGTTGGTTGTCCCATCCCCTTCGGCTGGACCCGCTGTGAATGCCCACCTTTGGCGCAGAAGTGGCTGAGAGACTGGCAAGCTGGGTCCTCGTCACATCCCAGTACCTGTGACTTGAGATAGGCTGGGTCGCAGGTTCATCTCCGGGGACCTGGGTGCTGAGGCTTTGGGAGTGGCTCCAGGGGTGGGAGACGGGGCCTGGTGTGTGTGGCCCCGGTCCTCTGCGCCCCGGTGCTCCACGCAGCAGCCCAGGCTGGGCACCACAGCCATGTAGAGCAGTGGGTGGATGCAGATCGCCAGCGGCACCATGCCGCGCATGGCCTGGTAGCCGAGGTAGGGCGCCAGCTCCAGCTCCTGCACGGCCTGTGCCTCGCTGCGGAAGTCGGGGCAGCGTGCCAGCCAGCGCTGCCGGGCGTCCACGTTGAGTACATGCATGACGTGGTAGGGCACGTAGGAGACCGCGTACAGCGCCACCCCGCTGGCCACCAGCACTGCGACACGCAGCTTCTCGGCTGCCCGCAAGCTGGGGCTGCGCAGCACAGCCTGGCCAAGGGCACCGTAGGCTGCTAGCGTGAGCAGCAGCGGTAGCGCCCCGCCGAGCCCAGCCAGCGCCAGGCCATAGGCTCTGTAGGCCCCGAGCTGCTGGGGGTCCACGGTTCCCTGGCACTCAGTGCAGGCCTCGGGTCTGGTGGCATTGCACTTGCCCGCTGCCATCGTACTCTTAAGGCCAGAGAAGCTGAGTGTGGGGGCAGCCAGCAGGGCAGCCAGGCCCCAGCCAGCGACGCTCACTGCCCAGGCGTGCTTGGGCTGCAGGTGGCTGCGTGCAAAGAAGGGGTGGACGACGCCCAGGTAGCGGTTGAGACTGATGAAGGTGAGGAAGACTGTGCCACCCAGCAGGTTGCAGGTGAAGAGGAAGCGCTCCAGGCGGCAGGCCACTGCGCCGTAGCGCCAGTGCTTGGGCGGGTAGAAGTAGGCGGCCAGCGGCAGCAGCGTGAGCGCATACAGCAGGTTGCTGACTGCCAGCTGTGCTGAGAAGACCACGGCTGGGTGCCAGGGCCGGGGCTCCCGGGCACAGAAGCGGTGCAGGGCCAGGCCGTTGCCAGCCACAGCCAGCAGGAACTCAGCCACCAGGATGGGCCACAGGAAGTTCTCCTGGTAGTGGCTGAGCTCTCTGTTGGCAGCTGCCGAGAAGTTGCAGGGCCTGGCACCTGTGGGTGGAGGTACCAGTGGCTACGAGCCCTTCCTGGTGTGGTTCCCAGAACCCAGATACAGTGCCACAGGTCTCCTGGCTATGGGGCTGCCTCGCTGCTCCTACCAAGTAGAGCTGGAAGGCCACACCCAAGCTCCTACCCAGCTCGCTCCAGTCAAAGCCCCTTCCAGCGGTGACCCATCTTCACTGCCCCACTCCCACCACCTAGAGGGTGCCAGTTAGTCCCCTGGGGCAACTTGTCACAAGTGCATGTGGGTAGGGCCCTGTCTCTTGTTCCTACTTTGTACAGGGTCTTACTTCATAGCTCTGACTCCTAGCGATCCTGTGTTCAGCTTTCCCAGTGCTGGGATTATAGGTGTGCCACCACGTCAGTTCTTGGTGGCCAGCTCAGCACACCTGGGGCAGGGCTAGTGTGGCATGTGGTGCTGGGCATGGAACCTGGTCGCTGTGCTTGCCTGAGCAGGCACTTAATCCTCTGAGCTATCTTGCCAGCCTGCTGACCCCCCCCCCCCACACACCCATTGATTTTTGTGGTACTGGGAATTGAACTCAGGACCTTGTACCTGCTAGGCAAGCACTTAACTCAACTGAGCTATCTCCCCAGCCCCAAAAAGCATAAGGGTTTTTTTGCTCCGAATGCCTTCAGGGCATGTATACCTGGATTGAGTTGTGGGGATTGAACCACAGCAACCTGAGCCTGATTGCTTTGCTCAGAGAGCCACTTAAACAACTGAGCTACGGGGCAGGCCCCCACTATGTAGTTCTAACTAGCCTTGAACTCAACTTTGTAGCCCAGGCTGGTCTGAAAATGATTGTCCTGTCTCAGCCTCCTGGGTGCTGGGATTACAGGCCTGTACCACCAGGCCCAGCTAAGGCCCCGGGCTTGATCCCTAGTCCACAAAGCAAAAAGATGTGAACACACACAGAAAGGCAGGTTCTGGTAGCCCTTGCAGGCACCCACTCCACCCACAGCAAGGGCCCGACTCTGTGCCCCAACCGGCTCAGCAGCTGCTCCAGGACACGCACTCCACCCGGGGCCAGCAGCCAGGGCTGGCCACACTCCTGCCCTCCCCCCTCCCCCCTCTGGCCAAGAGAGGCCTGCCTGCCCCGATCTTTGGGCTTCAGTCTCCGATGCCCCTAGGAGGCCAGGGTGCCCTGTGTCCACCAGTGGCTGCATAGTGGGTGGGACCACAGTTCCGTCTCAACTCTGGATCTAACCTACCTCCCTCTTGGGAACTGGCTAGTCCACGGCCACCCACTGGGGCCACACAGCAGGCCCGCCCAGCCCCAGCCCGCTGCTCACCCAGCACCACGGCTGCCATGCTGCCTGCTGCTCACACTCGGCCTCCGGGCGGGCTCCCGCAAGCCTCCCAGCTCCAGCCTGCACTTGGTCTCTCTCCCTCGCAGGCAGCGGGAACCTCAACCCGCGCAGCACACTGGCACCAGGGCAGCTCCCACTTCCTCATTGCGCCACGCTGGTGGGAGGCCCGTGAGGACCCTCCCATTGCCGGAAGCCAGGCCCCAGGCTTGGCAGCTCGATTCCCTATTGCCCATCTCGTACACACTCAGGCAGGATTGCTCCTTTATTGCAGGGGAGGTGGGGACAACAGCTCCTTTATGAAAGGAAACCGAGGGCCACTGGCACCACTCGGGCCCCAATCTGGGGCATCCATGCCTGTGGGGCTGGGCTCAAGCCCCTTTCCTGGGTGGCCTCCTCCGGCCTTGGCCACGGTCCCGGGCAACCCCTCTGGGTCCCAGCTTGGCTGGGGCTCTGCGGGGTCCCCCCTGGGGCCTGGGTGTCCTCTGTCCAACACCTCTGCCCGGGCCTTGACCTGGCCTCGACTTGGTCTGCTTTCTGGGGGGCCCGGCAAGCCGTCTCCGCTTGGAGGCCCTGGGGAACATGTCTGTAGGGAGATACCGTGTCAGAGACCCCTGTGAACAGTACAGGTCCCAGGGGCTCCACTCAGGACACTGCCACACACCGTCATCGGGCTCCTCGCCCACAGCCTGGCGGAAGTACTCGGCCTCCTCTTCCTCCTCCTCCTCCTGCCTGGCTGGGCCCTCCGCCTCTGGGGGTGCCCCAGGGTCCTCAGCATCACTGTCGCCGTCAGCACCAGCCCGTGCCCTCTTCATGCCTGCCAGGCTCTTCTTCCTGGAGCAGACGTCAGTCACCCAGTCACCTGGCAGCTGAGGACGCCCCTCCCCCTGCCCCCAGACCCCACGCACTTGTGGGCTGCACGCTGCTCCTGCTTGCGCTGCACGTTCTGGGCCTGCTGGTCCTGCCTCTGCATCTTGAGGCGCAGCTTCTCCTCCTTGGCTGCCAGGATGGCCTGGAGCTCTTCCTCAGTCTTGTGCACTGCTCAGGGGACACAGGGCTCACCGAGGGACATAGTACTCACTGGGGGCCTGGCAGTTGCACCTCTGTACCCGCCCTGGCCACTCCCTCCCCACCTCACCAAAAGTGTGAAACAGCACGTTGCCCTCGTTGACGCCCTCCTGGATCTTGATGAGCTGTAGCGTCATCCGGGGACCGATCTGGGAGACGAGGGTTTGTTAGGCAGCTGCTGGGGTAGGGGCCAGTGGCCAGGGTGGCCTGGGGTCACCGGGCCTCACCTCTGTGAGCCGCACAGCACTCTGCTCGGCCCGCATGTTGCCACGCCCTGCCACAGCCTGTGGCAGCTCCGTGATATTGTGCTCCCCGTCGGGCTCTGCCTCGCTGTCTGATAGCCCAGCGCCCCTGTGCGGTTGGGGTGCATGGGCCCGGAGCCAGGCTCACGGTGGGTCTGTGTCCCAGGTCCTGGGTCCCGCCCAGCACCCTCCTCAGGCACCCTCCTCACGTGGCCAGCAGCTCACTGATATCCTGCAAGCGGCTCATGTTAGGAAACTTCTCCTGCAGCAACTTCTTCATGCCCCGGCTGGCACCCACAGGGACCACCTTGATGCTGCTGTAGGGGTGGGGTGGTGGGGTCAGGGTCACAGCGCAGGGCAGAGTCCTCTTACCACTCCCTCCCTGTGGTGTGTCAGCGCGTTTACTTCAGACTGAGCATCACACAGTCTCAGTGGCAATGTCCTCATCAGCCACACCGGGCCCCCAGCACCGCCCCCCTGCAGCCAGGTCCACTCACTAATGGCGGAAGTCCAGCTCCTGCGAGTCCGGGTTGTAGTTGATGAGGAGGCAGCGCTTAATGGTGTTCAGGTTCACCTGGAGGACAGGACCATGAGAGCTGCAAGGCCTTCGCAGGGACACCACTGACCCTAACCAGGCAGGGACACCTCAGTACGTGCCCCCAGTGCCCAACGTCTCATCATGCAGTGGTACTGGTGACCCACACAGACTGGTGACAACCTCGAGCTGCCCAGACCCTGGCTAGAAACCCTGGTTTTGGGGCAGATTTCTTGAAATAGCACTTTTTTCTTCAGTACTGAGGTTCAAACCCAGGACTTCTGTCTGCCCTGAGCTCCTTTCCCATCCCTTTGTTATTTTTTTAAATGATTTTATTTATTTTTTGCAGTACCGGGGATTGAACTCAGGACCCTGCGCTTGCCAGGCAAACACTTATTCTACCAAGCTATCTCCCTGGCCCCCTTTGTATTTTTTGAGAGAGAGAGAGTTATTAAGTCACTGAATTCCCCAGGCTGGTCTCAAACTTGTGACCCGCCTGCCTCAGCCTCCCAGACTGTTGGGATTAGCGGCTAGCAGCACCCTCACAGCAGCAGTGGGAACGGTATCTCATAATAAAAAATCCAAGAGCCACTGGTATCAGGGATTAGCGCTGAACATGAAGCTCGGCGGCCAAGGGCTGGCCTCCTCTGTGCAAGGTCTCACTTCACACCTAGAGTCATGCCACAACCAAACAAAACCGCAGTGTGTGGTCGGTGGCGCTCACCTCCAATCCCCGCATGGGAGGGGGGGCTGAGGCAGAACGATGGCCATGAGTTCGGGGGCAGCCTCAACTACACAGGGAGACCCGTTTCACATACACAAAATAAATAAATACATAAAAACCAACCCTCTGCTCCTGCCCCTTTGATCACAACCTCGAGATAATGGCTTCATCGCTGGAGGTGAAGAGAGGTTCCGACAAGGTTCTGCAGCACCTGGCGCCTGGCCTGCCCACCTACCCGCCCTGCCACTTAAGATGTGGCCCACCTTGTGCACGTTGATGGAGGGGAACAGGTTCTGGAACATGGTGGCCATAAGCTTCACGTGCATGCCATGGGGCCCGAAGCTGTTGAGCACGAGCAGGGGCGGGTGGGTGAACTGCTGCTCGTGCATGCGGTGCCGCCTGAGCGAGGAGACCACGTCGCGCACCAGCGTGTACTGCAAGGAGGGCAGCGGGTGGGCGGCTACACTTGGGGCCGGGCGCCCTGGAGCCCAGCTGCCCCCCACCTTACCTTGTTGATCTGGAAAGTCAAGGTGGGACCCCCCGGGAGGCGCATGAGCTTCTGCAGGAGGAGAGGACAGTGAGGGCAAAGGTGCCGGGCAGGCAGGGAGCGCGGGACCTCCACCCCTCTCTTCAGAGCGTTTACTTTGAAGCCAGAAATCAGGGCAGCTCAGAGGCACAGAGTTCATCCTGAGAGATGGGGCTGGGCGGGGGCGGGGCCAGCGGGCGGGCCGCTCACCAAGTAGATGCTGTTGTCCGTTCTGCTCAAGATCAGGAAATGGGTGACTCCCAGGGGCCCTGCCACAGCCACGCAGTCCTTCAGAGAGTTCTTCTTACGCACCTAGAGTACAAAAAAGGATACAAAAAGGAAAAAGAGGAAAAACTTGACATCTCTCCTGGGCGGAAGCGATTCTCATTACTCCTGGGCATTGTACGCTGACCACAGGTAAACTTCCTTTTCTGAAGGGCTGAGATGGAAGCCAAGGACAAGAACCTTCCGCTGTACTTTTCGTCTTTGCCACTTAGTTCAGACCGGCCTTGAGCTCGCGGCAACCCTCCTGCCTGGGCCTCCCGGGCGCTGGGATCGGCCCCCGCTAAGTCCCAAGCTGGTTGCTTAGCTGCAACACCCCAAATTCCGGAGAGGCAGAGACAACGCCCCCACAAAGGTCCCCTTCTGCAGCCGTGATGCCGGGGCCAGGGCAGGCGGTGCCGACCTGCAGGCGGGTGGCGGTGAGGGGCTCCATGACCCGCCGCACATCCAGGCTCAGCTGCCGGACGCTGCGCCCCGCACGGCCCCGCGTGAACACGAACGAGTGCGGCTGCGCGGCGTACGCTTCGAGGTTGCGGAGCTGCGCCTGGGCGCGCGCGCGCTTCTGGTGCCGGGACTGTGGGAACAACAGGATAAAACAGTCGACGTCGCGACCTCGGCCTGGGCCCCACCGACGCTCCTAACTTCCTCAGGAGCCACCTCTTACCCGCCCCGACTGCCCCATGCTGCCTTCTCCACGAGGTCGCCTTTGCCAGCCACTTCCGGCGCTGTGAAGCTCACTTCCGGCGCCTGGCCCAGTGACGTAGACAGCGCGCACGCGCAGTGGGTAGCCCCGGCAAATTAGGGTGGAATTTAAAGAAGGCGTTGCTATGGAGACACCGGCCTCCGGTTTCTATAGAAGCCTAGGCGGGGGCCACCTCGCTCCGGGGCTCACTGGTCCAAGGGTTCGAATCCCACTTAGCCTCATTTTCTCCAGCTTCGCCAATGCGACAAGTTTCTCCACTCGGAGCCTCCGAATTTTTTCCACACTGAGGATGATACTGTCTCCCTGCCCTGCGGAAATAAGGGTTGATATATACAGAGCGTTTGCCACCAACATGACCCCGGAGGAAACAGTAAAGAGAAGAACAGACGGCCTGTTGCAGATATTTCTTTCCGTCCCTCATCTCCTGAGGGCCAGCTGTCCTCCCTGAGGACCCTTTCTGAAGGTGGGGTGAGGGATGGAAACTCTACATCACCTCTGGAAACTCTGAGTCAGGCCAGCCAGCTCTGCGCATAATTCACTTCCTCCCTCTTTCCGTTGAAAGTCCCAGTCTCCTCAGGGCGCTGGCTTCTTCCCCAAAACCTGTGGTGGAAGGGAGGGTCACCCTCCCTGCTGAACCTTTCTGTCCCCGCCCTTTGGCTTCCTCCTGTCCTCCCCCAGCCCAAATTCAACCTCCCTTTCCCATCCCCATCTCTAGCTCCCTGTCTCTCTGTCAAAAATGTCATCAATAAATCTCTCCTTTTTCCTAATTTTGCAGTCCTGAGGTTTGAACCTGGGGCCTTTGCACTGAACTCCATCTCCAGCCCTTTTTTTTGGTAAATCTTATTATTATTATTATTTTTTTTAATTTTAAGACAGGGTCTTTCTAAGTCACTAAGGTGCCCGGACTGGGCTGGAACTCGCGACCCTCCTGCGTCAGCTTCCAGTGTTGGGATCACAGGCTCGAGCCACCGCACCCGCCTGGCCCTGTCTCTTGCCATGCATACATTTCCATCTCCCTCCTGTGCGCCTGTCTCTCTCCAGCCTCCTGAAGTCTCTCCCGCCCTTCCTCCGTGGTGTCTTCTCCCAGCCGCCAGGGCTGAGCCGGAGGGGGCTGGCGAGGGGGCCCAGTGCGGGGCCTCAGCGCCGGCCGGCAGCCCAGCCTGGCAGCCTCTCTTTCCTTTCTCGGCCCCGGAGTCCACTCGGGTTACTCTGGAGTTGAGTTCTGCGGGACGAGGGAGAGGAGAGCACGTCCCGGCCGGAGCTGCTGTCTGCCAGGCTGGGCTCAGGCGCGTGAGTCTCTCTGTGATTGAAGTGCTATTTCTTTCTGTTCTGTGTGTGGTTTGGCTTCTGCAAAAATGTGACTGCGTGTGTGGGAGCCGGTTGGAAAGTCCTCGTTTGGCCGCGGGGGGCCCTGGGTGTGGGTGTCGCTGTGTGTCTGCTTGCTGTCTCTGTGCTGGCCCTCAGCCTGCAGGGGAACCCCTTTTAAATCAGGGCTATCCTCTTATAACTTGTGCTGAATGTGTGGCCATACAGCATATTTTGCTATCCTGGGACACTGAACCCAGGGCCTCTGCACTGAGTTATATCCCCAGACAGTTGTTCTTTTTGTTCTGTTGGTTAAGTTGCTAAACTGTCCAGGCTGAGCTCAAACTTGGCAATCCTCCTGCCTCAGCCTCCCAAGTAAGCAGAATTATAGGTGTGCACCACCATGCCCAGAAATGCGTGGCTGCATTTTATTATTTTAATCTTATGTATTTGGTACAGGGTCTCTCTGTGCAGGTCAGACTCATAGTGATCCTCCTTTCTTCAGCCTCCTCCGCGCGGCGTGGGGATTACAGGCATGTGCCTCCACACCCAGACTCTGGCTCAGTGCCCACCCGGGGGCACAGCCTGCCCTACCTGGGAATCTGAACCCTGGCTCCTGCGCTTGCCTGAGCAGGCGCTTAGTCTGCTAAGCTCTCACGCCACCCCTTGTAGTTGCATTTTGACACATAATTGTTGTATTTTCTCTTCTCTCCCTGCCTCCCTCCCTCCCTTCCCACTTCCCTCCTTCCCTCCCTCCCTCCTCACCTCCCTCCCTCCCTCCCTCCTCACCTCCCTCCCTCCTTTGAGCCAGGGCCTTGTGCTACACAAGCACTTTCTCATTCAACTACAGTCCAGTCTCGCGGTTAGGTCTGTAGGTTGCCTGTGCGCGTGCCTGTGTGTGAGCCAGGCATAGACCCCTTCCGTCTGTCTGTCCTAGCTGCTCTGTGCAGAGAGAGGCCTGCCTGCTAGGTCGGCTGTTGGCACAAGTGTGTAAGAGCTCTAGAGCCAGGAAGCCAAGCTCCAGAGCCAGGAAGCCAAGCTCTCACGGCTGCTTTCCGGCTGTCTGCTTGCAGCGAGTGTCTCACATCTGAACCTTAGCTTTCCCTCCTACAAAGTGAGGCTACTCACAGAAGCCAGCTTAGGTTGCCGGGATTAAATGAGATAAAAATGTGTATCGTTTAGCTGAATGTGTCGGGCCTGGGAGATGGCTCAGTGGAATAAGCNCTTCCCTGGCAAGCGCAAGGGCCTGAGTTCAACCCCCAGTTCCACCAAAAGAAAAAAGAATGTGTCGCTGTATGTTTCTGATTCCAGCTACTCAGGAAGCTGATGCAGGAGGATCCCCAAGTTCCAGTTCAGCCTGGGCAATTTAGCAGTTTAGTGAGACCTTTGTGTGTGGGGGGGGCAAATAAATAAAGGGGCTGGCCAAATAGCTCAGGGGATTAAAGCACCTGCAGGCAGGCCCCTACCTGCAGGGGCTGGTAGTACAATCCCGGGCCTGCTGAGGCTGCAGTTGAGGCTGGGCGTGGTGGTGCTGCCTGTAATCCAAGCATTTGGGAGGCCGAAAGCAGGCGGATCACTATGAGTCCGATCTAAGTGAGACCCTGTAGACCTTGTCCTAAAATACAAAATAAATAAATAAATAAAAATTAAAAAGGACCCAGCACGTGGCTGTCACTGTCTGCCTTGTTCCTTTGTGTGTCTGGACTGCTTGCGTCCTGCATCCCACAGGCGGGCCCGACCAGGGCTTGCCACCTCCCACTCTCTGCCCCAAGGGCTGCATGGGGGTGGGGTGGGGGATGGTGCCTCCAGGGGCCCTGACCTGTGGTTATCAGGCTCTGGTGGCCTGTGCTGGGGGATCTGGCCTCAGTTCTCCAATGGGAAATGCTAAATATTTACAGTTGTGCCTCTCCCAGGCTTGGAGGTGGGGGCGCTGAGCGAGCCTCCTCTCTCTCTCTCTCTCTCTCTCTTTCTCTCTCTCTGTCTCTCTCTCTCTCTCTCTCTCTCTC
>NDGN011524294.1:1138-13146 GCA_002564285.1 Tympanoctomys barrerae | reverse complement strand
AAAAAAAAAAAAAAAAAAAAAAAACTAAAAAATAAAAAAAATAAAAAAAATAAAAGCTCTTTGGCCATAAATTGTGCTTTGATGTGACAGAGCTCTTTCCTAACCTAGTATTTCTCTCTATCTATCTGTTCTTCTTGCTTATAGTTTGAAGGATGTAGAAAATTTTTAAAAATCGCCATGTTAGTTAATGTTATGTTAATTCTCATTTGGTCAAGACTACAGTTTGGTTTAAAATTCTTCTCTTTCCTCTCTATATACTCTGGCTCTTAAAACATTTTCCTTCCAGATGATACTTTGCAATAGAAACATTGGTGACATCTTCCCAATCTCTATGGAGCAGGGGAGAGTCTAGAGAGACAAAGAGAAAAAGAAGATAAGGAATAAATTTGTCTTTTTCTTTTTTTAACAGGAAGAGTAAAGAGTCTTGAATGCACAAAAGTACTGACTTCCTTTTAATCCAGTGTTTAATGTCTATTTTATTTCCTAAATCACCAGCGCATATGTAAGAACGACATGAAACTTTTCAGGATTTAAATGGTATTCACCCTTTCACAATCTAGTGGCAAAGAGCTGAAGACTTCCTAGCAAACATGATTCATATCATATTTTATTTAGCTTTTCTCTTTATTTGTGCATGTTTACTCATAAAAATGCCACCAAGCAACAGGTACTTTGGTTTTGGTTCAACCATGGTAGTTGCAAGGAAACGTAAATTCAGTCAGAGGTTGGGAAGCTTGCAATACAGGGTGTGTTTGGACTACAGCAGCAGAGTATGCTGTCACATACACCTGATGGACTCTGGGTCAGACAGCCTGGCTGCTGGGCACAGATTTATGATTTCCTACCCGACCTCCACAAGTCTTCCAAATCTCAGGGCCTTGATTTTTCACTTAGAAATAGTTACACTTCATGGTTTCTTAAGTTCCTTTTCTTTTATAGAAGCTATGAAGATACCAAATGTTTATCTTCACAGTAGATGCTAATAAAAGGAGAAGCTAAACTATGAAATGGAGAGGAGGGCAGCAACTATTCTTTTATTGATAAAACATATTACATATTGTGCATAATGATAGAAAAGGAAATAAAGAAAATAATAGGCCAATTACTTTTCTTAGTGAACAAATGTTTGCAGTTTTAAAGTTTATTCCTGAGTAAAATGAAGATCCCACAACTTCTTTTATGCCCTTTATTCATGACATGAAACTCTTTAGAAATCTGATAACTTACGTTTCCTTCTTTTGGGATTTTAAGATCAAGGATACTTTTGATATTAAGCCATTGTGGAGCATTTTTATTCAAATGTTTAAAAAGTAGACTGAAATATTATCTCTGGGTAGATGCATTTTTAGGAGAAAACATAAACATGGAGAAACCATAATCCTGGTGTAATGTAGGAATCTAATTAAGACTAATGAGGCAACATTAAATTTAATGTATGATGTATTTTATATGTCTCCCTATTAGAGCTGCAGCAAGCTGTTTGCTAGGGTTGATCTTTAGTGAGTCTACCCCCACAGGCACTCTCTGCATTGTGGGTATAGGACTCAGCACTCTGCTTGTAGAGGATAGCACAAAAGCTTCGAAGGCAAGTAAGGGTACAGTTGGAATCATCTCATACTAGCGTCAGCCAGCAACAGTTACAGACATGTGATACAGTGGGAAAGTTTCTTGTAGGTTGTAAAGCCTGACTATTAAATTTAGGAAGGTCAGAAACAGTGACCAAAGACATTTTGTCCCATACAAAGGAGAAACAGGACAGAGCAAGGAGCAGAGAGAGGATCGTAGAAAGCTTGTGCCTATGTACAGCTAGGAATCTGGAATGCAGGGATAGACCTCTGCGGAAAATTCTGTCCTAACAAATGACATCAGAGGATACTTGCTATGAATTTTGTGTATTCTCGGAAGGGTTCTGAGGTTCAATGCTATTTTCCCACTCAGTTACAACAATTGCATGAAAGGGTTATAATTATTATCCCCATTTCCCACAATAGAAACTGAAGCTAAGAAAGACAAAATTGCACAGTTATCCCAAGCCAAGCAAAATCAGAATACAGAACTCAAACTGTAGCCAACACTAAGGAGGTGAGCTTATCTTTTCTTAAGAATATAAAAAGTGTTGTTCATGGTGGTGCATGCCTGCAATCTCAGCACTCAGAAGGCTGATGGCTGTGAGTTTAAGGCCAGGCTTGGCTATATAGTGAGTTCAAGGTCAGCCTGAACTGTGTAACAAGACCCTGTCTCAAAATAATAATAATAATAATAACACGAGAAGTCTGGTGTCATAAGGGATAATATCAGATCTATCCCTGTATCATAAAAATGACAACTGCTTTGCTTATTTTAAGATTTAAAATTAAAATTAATATGTGTGTTCTAATTTGGCTCTTTACATAGAAACAAAATTCTCTGAGTGTGGGTTATGTAGCCGCAAAACTTTTAAAAATGGCTTATAAAATTACATTGTTTTTAGATGAGGAATATTATTATTTTTCGAATATTGAGTTTGTTTTTGCTGATTATTACTGTTTATGGACTTACGTATTTGTAAGACTTTTCTGAATGTTTGACATTAGAGTCTTGCAGATCTTGCTAGTCCTAGGAGGCAAGGATTCCTATTCGCTGTTAGCTAGTTCAGATGGAGGACAAATCATGTGCAACACAGGAGGCCACAGCCAGAGCTAACTCACTAACTCAACTGACTCAATCCAGTGCAGCACTGTGGGAATTATAGGGTTGCTGCTCCAAATAGGAAGGACACGACACTTCTTGCTGCTTTCAACATTCCTCTGTCTCTACTAACTCTTTATATTCTTTTTCTTCTGGCTTAACACAGACACATAAATTACAGCTCTCAGTTACGAAGTAGCAGAGCTGGAGTTGAGCCCTGGCATCGTGGCTGTGGCATGAGATTCTTAACTCCTCACTGGACTTTCTGTCAACCTGAGAGTCACTTTGATTAACTTCCAAACTTTCCCTCTCTATTGCTTTGGTAACTATTAACCTGGAACTTCTAAGTCATGAAAGGCAAACTGAAAACCATGTTTAGCTTATAGGTAAACAAATCAGCTTCAGACAGAACTACACACTGAAGGAGTTGTAGGTCACACTCTCAATGTAGTACATACATACAGGAGAGGCTCCCATGATTAATGACCCAGTACCGAGAGTTATGGCTCAAACGTGTCCAATCCAACATCAGATCATTTCCTCATGACTTTGTAGCTGTAGGTATTGTGCACCATAGCGATATGGGAAAAACTCTGAATCACCTGGCTAACTCATGGTCTGCAGAATAATGGAAAACTGAAGAAACAAACCACTATTTCAAAAGCCTAAAATAATTTCTGAGGTTTCTTGCAACAATTAGGAATGGGTTACCTGCCTGTTCTTTTAAACTAGTTTTGCCAGAAAGAATTCATTGATGACATATATCCCCTCTGCTCTTTTTTGGGTTGATGATTTCATCAAAAGCTGTTCTATTGTCACTTTGCTTTCTCTGTTTTAATGTGGTCTGTGGGGTTCATTAGATCCCCATGTTAATGGCGTCAGCTGGGTTTAGGTTTCACTGCAGCTGAACCTTTTCAGTGCTAATCACTTAGCTAACATATGTCAGGATCATGGTACCTAATGATGCCTTCTGCAGGGACTCTTTTATATTCCCATATCTCTCTGCTAAAAGACCAGAGTAGCACTGATTATCAGCGTGAACTGTAGTAGAGTGAGAATATGGGGGGCCTCCTGGCTTGGACAACACTCTATGTACTTGCTCAGCCTTTTTCATTTCTTCAAACTCTTTCTCTAGTTCTGCAGTTGTCACATGAGGCACCCTTCAGGGGCTCACAAGTCGAGAAGAGGGGAGATTTTTTGCATTTGGCAGCTCCGGGTGCTCATCCCACAGTTGTAGGCCTTGAAGAGGCATAGCTCACAATAATCTTTGCTGTGTGTGTGTGTGTCATTGCTCCCTGGGGACACTGATGAGTCCAAGAGTGAGTGGGAAAACACTGTGGAGCTGCGAAGGTCAGTATATTGCCCTTTGGAATTTGGGTAGTTTGTTATAATTTTGATCTTTGTATCTTATTTTGGTTTCCTTTGATATCTGAGACCTCAATAAAAGGCACTATCCGATCTTTCTCTCCTTTTTCCTCTAATGTCATTACAAAGAAAGGATGAGAACTGAACAGGAAGGGGCTGCTGATTTTGGGGTGTGAGTGGAGGTGGTGGGGAACGCAGCAGAGTGTGGTGGCAGAGAGCAATTTTGCTCCAAGGAGGATACTGCCCAATTTTTAAAACTTAATAGGATTAGTCATGGGAACTATTTTTAGCAGAAGTTCAACTTTATCCATGTATTTTAATGTGGGAAAATTGTGTCCTTTTCCCTCTGCTAATGTTTGATGTATTCCAGCCCTCCTGTGAGCGTGTTTGAGTATCTTAGGGGATCTGGAGTGGAGGAGAACTTCCTCTCAGATTCTCTCTGTTTTCTTTCGTGAAAATGACATTCCAAAGCTGTTTCACTTTCTGACAGGAAATGGACCTGTGCCAAAAATGATTAAAGTCCAAGAAAGCATAACAGTTCCAAAGCTGCAGCCGTTCTTTAGGAGTCCTGAGTTTGACATTGTGTCAAACAAATGTGAAATATTGTTTAATAAATTTGAATAATACAGAGATAGAAAAAATCATTCTTCACTTATAGCAGTCGTGGTCTGTACTAAGTATGTAAAAGACTACCTATGTCTAATAAATTGAAATAAATATGTAAATACACTTGTATAAGGTTTATGTAGCTTATGACTTTATTCTACTAATTCAGCATGCGAGACCAAAATCTTTGATAAAGGATATGTCAGTTTAAAAGTGCATGTATTTCTGTAATATTTAAAGGAAATTCCTTTCAGTTGAGATATCTACACCTATCCATAATAGATAGTTTTTAGTAATATAATGTATGCAATAAAGTAATTAATGAAGTCACTTATCCCAAAACATTTTCATTAAAAAGAGCTAAATGCTAATTTAAAACAAATTGATATCTGGAAAACTAAGCCCCCAAACCTCTTTAGCTTATAGCAGCCTCAATTATTGTGCTAATGCTAGTTTTAAAAAAAGTCCAACACGATTATTTATTGCCATAATAAAACTAGACAAGTAAAAAAAATCTCTTAATAAGAAGTAATACTTTTCTAAAGAAAATCAAAGTGAAAAATCTCTTAAAATATTTTTATGAACACCTTTCAAAACCAATTTCATCCAAACTAATTTTTTTATGTTTATTTTTATTTTTTTCAGGTATATGTGGAATATGTGCTTTTAGTGAATAACGTTTAAAACTTTTTGTGCCCCCTGACATTACAAACACCAGAATTCATGACCACATTTTAGACACGTTAAATTGATTAGAGAAGCCATTCAGTATCATTGAATACCATTTGTCACTTTATAAACAGCTACAATCTGCTGCCTAGAAATGCAGAAGGACCGCCAAATAAATTACATCAAACGGTGGGAGTAGATACTATCCCTTCATCTATAATTGGTACAGCCCTCTTCTGTCACATTTGTTCATTCTTGTGCTTCTGGTGTGGATTGACACAACGCTGAAAGGGCAGCCTCTGTCAAAGACTTGAGAGTCTATGTTTGGGTGTTCTATGTGTTAATGTATATCCATCATAATATTGCATTAATGTCACCCACTTATCAAACCAACATGCAACTTAACCATTTAGATATCTGATACTGTGCCCACATGGATCTCTTTTAACAGAAGATAGGCTCTTCAGCTTTGAAGGGAAATTGATAGATGCCAAATCAAATACATGATTACAGACATATAAAACAAGAGTGGTTTCCTGTGCTGCTTCTGTGAATATAATTATAAAACACTATATTTTAAGACTTTGTGGAGGTAGAAAGGCTATCTAAGAATAGGCAGAGACAAGAGGGAGGGCACGAAAGGGGAAGTAAAAGGGAATGAAGATGTGATGTGTATATGTACCAATACCACAGGATGAATATATTTATTGTGCATCAACACACACTAATAGAAATGACAAGTTTTAATTGCATTTTCATAAGTATAATCAATATATATGTTATATTTTGTAGCATCAACACAGCTTTCATGTTAAAAATGTTTTTTTTTTCTCATCAAACAAAAAATAGTCACTGTTAAAATTAATGCTTGATATTATGCCTACATTAGGCTTTAATGAAAATCTGCATTCTCGGGGTTAAAGCTCTTTGACTTCATAATGTCTATGTGTAGGCCTGCATGTTTTTGTGTATACACACACACAGTCTTCTGTATATATTATACTATACTGCCACACTAACATTAAAAATTAACATAAATTAATGAAGACAATATACTTCCATAATGTCAAGTCTTTAAGCATTGTAGGCTCCAGGGAAATAGAAATAGACTCTAGTTGTTGCTGAAACAACTCTAAAATATTATATTCTACTCTGTAGAGCTAATGGTCATATCTACATGACTAACTAGAAAATTCACTACTGTATTACAACAGATTTGTTTTAGTAGGTTTTTTGTTGTTTATAAAGAAGGTTGAATATATCTTACTCAGTTTTCACTGCAAGTGGGAAAGTTGAATAGTTTTATTCTCATTTTATAAATGAGGAAATAGAGGTACCAAGAAGATAAATGATATCCATGGTATTATTCAGAAAGGAAAAGAATTAAAGTTCTGAACTTAGAACTGTTTTGCTTGCACATACCTTTACACTATATTTCTTCTAGCAAATATTGAAGAATTGGACATAGCAAATAATGCCAAAAATAACAATCATAGAGCCTGTGGCAAGGTCCCACCTTCTGTGAAATCCCACACATGCTTGATGCTGGAAGTATGGGAATGTGCCCCAGTCAAGGATGAACTCCCTGTAGAAGAAAAGAGGGTAGGCGTGAGACTGCTGGAGGGGCGAGTGGAGACTGTTTACCACAAGCACAGAAACAAATCAGTCATTCAAATGAAAGGTTCTAATTTTACTATTTAATTAGCCCAGGTCTATCACTATTTTTCTGGCCTTCTATAAAGAAAATAAACCTTGGAAAAAGTATAGGAACATTCCCTTCAGTGATAAATGGAGTTTATAAACAATGATTAGAAGATCTTTTCCGAGTGTCAGCCTTGTCTCCTGGGAGATCTTTTTCCCTAGAAAATGTTGGATTTAGCTGGAGACCAGAAGTGTGTACCACTAGAAGGCTGCCACTGTAACATTTTTCCTAAGAATTCATAAGTAGGAAACATGATTTTTTTTTTGCAGGCAGACTCATTTAAATTCTATCAGATATGCACTTACCAATATGGGATTTTTTAAATGTAATAAACCTAATAGATAGTAGAAAGGAAATGTACAAACTCTTAGAAAATAGGATTAGCCAAATACATGGCATAAAGTAATTCTTGTTATTTGATCTGAGTTGCAAAACATGGTATTTTCTTATTGATAAACAACAAGAAATTGACCAGTACACAAAGTGGTCAGTTTTCACGGGACTGTGCTCATTGTCAACAAATGTGGGGAAAAGGTCAATGGTTAATTAAATAATCCATCACCCTCAGGATAGAGAGTAGTTCTCAACTCTGACAATCAGTGACAGAAATATTAAAAGGTCAAAAAATGAGTTATAATGTATTCCAGTTTGTTATTCTGTATTATAAAGATATAGCTGGATGCAAGAATTAGAGGCTTAAGAAAAGGTTCACAGCTTTCTAGGAATATGCTTCCCAAAGAAGTACATTTTGGATTATACACTGGTACGAATAAAGTGAATTCCTCTGGAATAGGTTAACTTCTTTTGGGAAAAAATGGAAGAAGAATGTTTTGTCTCCATCTTTGAAGAGCTATATGATGAAGTGGACCAGCTTGGAGGGGAGATTTCTTTGGTGAAGGTTGTTGTCTCTGGGCTCAGTGAGTTCAAACTTCTGTTGGATCGGTAAAAGAATAATATTTGCAAACATAGTAGTTTTCACTTTCCTACTGTACTCTCTTCATACACTGGATAATTCTTTAACTCTTAGAGAGCAGAAGCATTTCCAGTTGCCTTACATCAGCTCCAGAATACACATGCTGTGAATTAAGATGCTACACCAACTTGATATAGTGATTTGACCTAATTTCACTTGTCAGAATTGACTTCTTCATTATCCTTTCCAGACATGAGTTTCAGTTTTATTTTTTCAGGGAGCACTGTTATTTAATTTGTACCTCCTTATCAAGCAATTCTTTCCCTCCACTACCCTTTCTTAGTCCTTCTTCCTGCATCTGAGTGCCACTGATTCATTGTGAGTCTCATGACTCATGAGTAGCAGTTCTCTTTTTCAGTACTATAAGTTGACTAAAAGAAATACCAATCCGTTCTGCCTTTCCATCAGCCTTTCTCGTTATCTCTTGGGGTCCAAATATGGAACACAGACAATAAAAAGAGGTGCCACAGAAAAGCTGCTTTCCAGGAAGCCATAAATCATGTGTGATTAAAGTAATTGGCAACAATAGAAAGAAAACATGTTCCTGTGCTTTGGCTCTTCAGTTCTACATATGAGAGCAAAGTGGTCACCAGTTCAGAGCAACTCAGGTTTATGACAGAGAGGGAGCTTTATTTGAATAGAAAAACGAAGCTTCTCCCCTATTCCTTGAGAGAGCAGGGCTCTGCACGTGGTAGTATATGGCCACGTCACTCTCCTGAAATGTTCATTTATATAGCTCCTAAACAGGGGGTGTCTTCCTGGGGACTTTGACCCATGACTGTGCCCAGCTGCACCCGCTTGCTGCCTGGGTGATTGCTGCTGTTCCAAGTATAGGCAAGTGTTATATGATTATTTTATATCTTACTGTAAAGCGTTTTGAGAGACTTTGTATGAGAGGCAATATAAAAATAAATTGAATTGAACTGTGGCTTCACCTCCCCACTTTAGCGCAGAAACCTTTGGATTAAAAAGTACACTGCTGTGACAGAGGACAAGATTAAGATGATGTCAGGAAAATGGTCAGCTCTGAAGAACCCTGGACCTGCAGAAGTTAGAATATTTGTGTGTGTGTGTGTGTGTGTGTGTGTGTGTGTGTCTGTGTGTTTTGGTTGCCAGATTTGGCCATGTATTATTTTATAGTCCCTCTTCAGCTAGAGAAAATTATATTAATCTTTATTTAGCTAGTTATTTTGAGTCATAAGTGATCACATTCCTATAAAGTCGAGATTTTCTAAATGTACCAATATCTCTTTTCCATAACATGGTTCAGTGCCGGAAAGCTGCCCGCTTAGCCTTTGAAGGGTCAATGTCAGAACCATACCATCTGACTTTCAGAGTCCCCAGTTGTGATACATTTCCTTTTAAAATACAATAATCATGGTGTTAGGTAAAAGGTTTTTCCTGCAGAAACATGATTTTCTGTTTTATGACACTGCATCAATACATTACTTTAATAAATGGCTCTTGGTTCACCAGAAGTGGTGCTGTATTTTGACAATATCAGGCAACCTTTTCATTTGTTTGAGCAGGAAAAGGAGGGTGCCAAAATAAAGCTACTTCAGAAGAACATCTCAAGAATGTTTATGAAAACTCTGTTACAGTTACATTTATTAGAGTTAAAGCATAGGAATAATTTGTCATGCAGAGTTCCAGGGAAGTAAGTAATTTCTGTATTTCTCTAAATGCCAGTATTTCATATTTGGAGGTAACAATTTGCTTGTAAATATGAAACTAGCAATGTCGACTGCAATGTAACAAAAGGCTTCAGAGATTTGTCATTATCTGGCAGTCGTTATTGGCTGTGTGTACTGCCATGCCACGATATTTCTCATAAGAGCATGTGGGGGAATGGAATTACTCATTGTACCACGTTCTCTGACAACGGGGCTGAGATTTTTCTTTTTTATTGTGATTATATAATTTGATAGGGGTTCGGTTTTTGGAAGGATGGCTTTCTTTTTCCCCAGTTTCCCATCCTCACAGCACAAAGCCTTCGTTGCCCCGCTCCCATTTCTCTCTCCATCATGACTTGCTAAAGGTGAGACTGCATTTAGGCCTAAGAAAGTCAGACTGATTTCAAAACTTGGGCCCCAGTGACTACGACATTACCAACATACGGACAGCACCTCTCTTTCTGTGCTGAGAGTTTTGCTCATGAGATTACAGGAAGTTCTTTCTTCTGTAGATTTGTTGTTTATTACTCCTTTTTGTCTAAAACTCCCCAACATATTTGCATAATGGATCAAATTCCCCCAGGTATCCTGGGAATATGTGCGAATGTTATTGTCTCTAGGCAGTACATGGTCCCTCTGGGACTTGAAAAATGAATGACCTTTCAGAGGTGCTTATTATCTTACGGTGGCACGGAAACTCACACAGTGATTCATTTATGTTCGTTGTGTTTTGTGGTACAGAGTACTCTGGTCTAGAGAAGGACCATTGACCCCATCCCAGAATTAAGATGAGAGATGTGTGTGTGTAAATAATATACATATATGTGAGAGCATTTATTTCTCAAACAGCGATTTGTTTGTTTTATTTGTTTATTATGTATTTAGTACAAGGTCTACACGGTCTCACACCATAGATAGGACTAGTAGTGATCTCTCTTTCTTCAGCCTTCCAAATGCTGGGATTACAGGCACGTGCTACCACGTCCAGTCTCAGTTGCAGTCCCAGCCCCCTGCCCCCATCCCCCGGGGACGGTGTCCACACCGAAGCCAGGGATTGAATCCTGGCCGCTGCACTCTGCCTAAGCAGGCGCTTTAGTTCGCTCAGCTATCTGGCCAGCCCTTCAAATGGCTAACTTTTTAAAGAATCCAGTTTAAACAAAGTATTAGCAACAGAATTCCAGATTAAGGCAAAAAGAAACTGAGTTTTCAATATCAAGTCGTAGGTCCCAATACCTCGTTCTTAATTCCTCCTCCTGAATTGTATTTACTTATTTTTCAGACCATTAGTAGTACATTTCCAAATGTATTAGCCAACAGATAGTTAGAGCTTACCACATCATTTTGGTTCTCCTTTTCTCTTCACTGCACGCATCTTCCTTGTACTGAGCATAAAACCATTCTGTCCTCCAGTTCTTTCTCATTCCGAGTAGGAGAAGTAAGCCTCAGCTTTCTGTTTGCAGAATGAGGGAATACAAAAATCTTCTCTAGGTTCTCTTACATCGACTGCCCGAGAATCACACTGTAAGAAGCAGCAACTTCTGCTCTGGTCTCCATCCGCGGCCATCACAAGGCAGCATGCGTGAGTACATCCGCATCCACGCTGGCCAGGCTGGTGTCCAGATTCTCAGTGCCTGCGGGGACATCTACTGCCTGGAGCATGGCATTCAGCACGATGGCCAGAGGCCAAATGATGAGGCCCTTGGGGATGGAGATGACTCCTTCAACACCTTCTTCAGCAAGACTGGTGCTGGCCAACATGTGCCCAGGTCAGTGTTTGTAGAGTGGGGCCCGCAGTCATCGCTGAAGCATGCACTGGTACCTACAGCCAGCTCTTCCACCCTGAGCAGCTCATCACAGGCTGCCCCTCACTATGCCTGTGACACTACACCATTGGCAAGGAGATCACTGACCGTTGTGTTGGACCGAATTAAGAAACTGAGGGCCAGCCAAATAGTTCAGCGAATTAAAGTGCCTGCTTGCAGGCAGGGGCCGGGGTTTGAGCCCTGGGCCTGCAGTGCGGCCGACTATGGGTGTGCTGAGATGGCAATTGAGACTAGGTGTGGTGGTGCACGACTGTAATCCTAGCTCTTGGGAGGCTGTAAACACGCGGATCACTGCAAGTCTGATCTAGGAGGGAGACCCCTGAACATACTGTAAACCTTTTCCTAAAATACAAAGAAAGAGAGAGAGAGAGAGAGAGAGAGAGAGAGAGAGAGAAAAGAAAGAAAAGAAGGAAAGAATGAGAGAGAGAAAAGAAAGAAGGAAAGAAAGGAAAGAAGGAAAGAAAGAAAGAGAGAGAAAGAAAGAAAGAAAGAGAAAGAAAGAAAGAAAGAAAGAAAGAAAGAAAGAAAGA
>NDGN011524273.1:3170-15443 GCA_002564285.1 Tympanoctomys barrerae | reverse complement strand
TGAATAACCACTAAGACAACAATATACAATGTATTAATTATTGAAACTGTGCTGGTAATCAGTTTTGAAACTGTCTCACTGCTATTTGTTTCTCAATAAAATTATTTTAAAAATATGAATGGAGGAAAGAAAGCCAAACATGCTTATGACTTTTGAATCCGCTCTTGAGCCCCCTAAATCATCACTCAGTGAGGAAATATATATTCAGTTTCTTACTCTACAAGTATTCTAGGACTCAGAGTCTTTTTCAATATTACCCAAAGAAATAGCCCTTAAAATGCCATTGCCTAAACTAATCAGGATGCTAATATTTAAATATAGTCACTATTCAAGTTGACTGTATGACCTTATTCAACAGAGGTCCCATACGAATTTTTATTTAATTAGAGATTTTTCAGATCAATTTTGAGTATTGAGTATCAGAAAGTTGAATTAAAACAATGAGCTCATAAATTTAAAATGACCACATTTTAAATTTTATCTAGGTTTATCTTATAAAGAACAGAGCATGAAACACTATTGGAATTTTCAACACTAGAAAGTTCCAAGGTTTCTACACTGTAAACCATTACAGGAAAAATGTAAGAAGATATTTAGCTGTACACCCCATTCTAGATAGACTACCATTTTGCTTTTGCCATGGTGCTACCCTAAAAGTTAGTTACTTTACCTTTATCCTGGCTGATAATAAGGTGGACGAGTCTTTTTCTAGGTTAGGTTCCTGATCTCATCTGCATTTAATATACATGTGGAGGCATGTGGCTGGTCGTCTGTAGTGGGCTGGTATGGATGATTACACAGGCTGGTAGTTACGTTGCTGCGTGCAGGCTGAGGGCCAAGGGAAAGCCCTAGCTACGTGGTTGCTTGCCAAATAGCTACCACAGGTGTGCTTCTGTGGCACCACTTCGGGCCCTCCAAGACCCCGAGTACACATACATTTTAAATCCCCTTTTCAAGTTTCCTTGGCCAAACTTTGTGGTGAAGGCTAGAGCACATGTGGTTGGCAATCACAAAAGTCTTGGAGGCCTACAGGAGTGAAAAATGGAGAGTTATTAATCTGTCAGTAATCTATTGCAAACAAAAAGAGTGAATTCTATGTCAATAAAATATGGAGAAATGTGATATTGAAAGACAAGCATCAAGAGTTGGAGTCTTCAAAGCTGCCTCTTACTGCATATTGCTAGGAATCCGGTCCTCAATTCTGAGACGTTCCATGCGGGGGACCACAGATGGTAAACGGAGTCCAGGCAATGTCTGCAACCGTCTCTGCGCTGCCCTCTGAGCCAGACTGGAATGGGAAGCCCCTGATCCCTTCTAGTCCCAGCTCTAGGGCTAGTGACACTGTGGTGCTCACAGGGGTGGTAAGCCCAGCTGAGGACAACTTGGCGCTCAGAACGTTACCGCTTCCTTGTTGTCCTTCGTCCCTGTCCTTCAAGCATGCATTATTCTTCTTGCTCTCCCATGGTAGCCGCCATCACTGCTCCCAGAAACCCTCACTGCCCTTTACTCGAGGTAGCTGATGCAGTGCAATCATGAACACCGGGTTCTGGCTTGGGCAGCTGACCCTCCCAGACAGATCCCTTTGGCACTGCTGTTTTGCCTCTTGCTCTCATTTCCATGTGCAGAATGCCTGGCAGGAGATGGGCATCCGCTGCTGTGTCCCTAACAGTTTCTTTCATTAGGATGGATGTGTTGATTAGTTCTTCTCTTACTCAAGGACATGAAGTCAGCTGGACACAGCTCATGTTCTGGGTCATAAATAAAATTAGAGGCCTGTACAGTCACATATGGTTTCAAAGATCACCTGTCCACAGGCAGGGACAGCTTTCAACATCAACTTTAGGTGTTATAAAGATGACGCTTTTGTCATCTTCTGCTTCTACCTTTTATCCCTCATTCGATCATAACGCTTGGGCCTTTCAAGTCCGACATTGGCTGTGGAACATCTGCAATGAATCCTCGCCAGCTCAAAAGAAGCAAATAGGATTTGAAAAACAGCTTACAACTCCTTTGCTGTCTTCTAGTTCCTCCAACACTGTGTGATGCATGCCGTCTTGGAGTCATCCACAGGGTTTGTTAATAATTCAGATTTTTACTAACTTGTTTCATTTATACTACTAGGTTTTTTTTTTTAGATTGTTGAAAAGGAAGTTTATTATCCATTTGCTTTCTTTTTTTCTTTTTCTTTTTTTTGTATTTAGCACAGGATCTACAGGCTCTCACTACACAGATTGGACTCATAGTGATCCTCTTTTTTTCAGCCTCCCAAGCGCTGGGATTATAGGAGTGTGCCACCACGCCCAATCTCATCTGCTTCCTTTTTGTAAGAATCTTTTGATGTATGTCTTATACTCTGAGTAACTACTTTTGAAGATAATGACACACAGTATATTAACTATTTTATGCTCTTATTATTTTGTTATGAAATTTGTATTTTTATGCAATATTCAGCTTTCTGGGGCAACCTAAGATCTATTGAATTTCCGAGTATAAAGATTAAGGTTCTGACTATCTTCACTTAATAGGCAATATGCTTATTTACTTTAAATTGCTTTTGAATTACATAATAAAATATATTGTTTTCAAAGTACCGATGTTTTCTCTCCATATATTCACATTTCATATTTTCATTTCATCAGCTAGCTAATGTAAACACCATTTTGATTTTAATTTTTTAAACTCTCTGTCTCTCTTTTTTTCATACAGGGTCTCACTACGTAGTTCAGAATCATAGTGATCCCCCTGTCTGACCCTCCCCAGCACTTGGATTAAAGGTGTGCACTCAGGGTCTGGGGGCTGGTGGCATGAGGTACCCGGGACAGAGCTGAGGTCCTGCCTGGTCCTTGCCAGGCAGGCACTTAGACTGTTGAGCACTCTCCCTGGCCCCACCATTTTGATTTTAGCATAGATTTTTGTGGACCTTTCCCTTAGGGTTGCATGCCATGTGTGTACCCATGAGGTTCTTGCAGACTTGCCCAATTTTTTTGTGGATCGCCTTTTTTACATTTCTATTAGTGCATATTTGCAGTACATAATAATTACATTCACTGTAGAGATTTGGTAAATGTACATAACACATTTTGTTCTTTTTTCCTCTTCTCTAAACCCTCTTTTATTTTTCCATCATCAGATTCATTTATTCATCTTGTACAATCTTATAGTTAATTATCATATGTACAGGGAACCACTAGACCAATAGGTAAAGGAACAAGGCAACTTAAACACACAAGCCCAAACTGGCATGATTTTTCTTATAGGAAAAGCTCAATACATGCAAAGTGCAAAACGAAAGGCAAATAGATTGAAAAGAGAGAGAGAAAAAAATCATTATCTTGCATACGTTTCTGTTATCTCAACAAAAATGTGACACTTCTATAAATTAAGTCCTTTCAGTCAACAACGTTCTTCATGGATCTATCCATGGAACATCATATAATACATACCTTACATTCTACATGATATGTATATAACACACACATATGATACAAGATATTTTCTATACATTATACTTAAATGTAAATTTCAGATTGTAAATATAACTTTTTTATGAAACCTCTACTGATTGATACAATATTCTCCACTATTTCTTTTTTAAAATAATGTTGCAAGGAACACTACCACAGAGGACTCTTCATGCACAAATAAAGGATGCTTCTGGGCGACCACCAAGCAGCTGTGAAGCAGGACCGTGGCGAGTTTCAAGTGCTAACGAACGTGGCCACCCTGCTCCACGATGGCACTAATTTCCAGTCCTTGGTACATTGTTAAATATTTAATTTTCCCTTCTTGACCTTACCAATCCCCTCAAAATCTCATTTTTGTTTTAATTTGCATTTCCTTGACTTATTGTAACTTTAAGTGATTTCTGTTGGCTATTTACATTTCTATTTTATGAATTTTCTATTTATATCCTTTATCTGTTTTTATTTTGTGTTTTGTTTTTCCCTTTTCTACCTTTTAATAGCCTTTCAACTTTGGACTAATTCTAGATTTACAAAAAATGCTGCAAAAGTAGAATGGATGGCCCTTATACCCTCCTTACCCAGTTCTTTCATTGTCACCATCTGACATCACCATAATGTATGTGTCAAAATTTAAAAACTCAACACTGACATATCACTATTTTTTAAATTCTAGAAACCACTTGAAATTTACCAATTATTCCTTCTATTATGCTACTTAGGTCCAGCCCAGGGCACTACACTACTTTGGTCACAGTGATTCATTAGATTATTCTGGTCTATGACAGCTTCTCGGTCTTTTCCCTTTCTCATGACTTTCACAGTTTCAAATCATCGGCCAGGTATTTTGCTAACAGCCCTCAACTTGAGCACCTGATGTTTTCTCTCATAACTAGATTTCTGCTCTCTGTTTACAGCATATCAAGGATATATGATATCAGTATGACATTATAAGTGATAACGTTAAATGCAAGCACCGAATTATAGAAAGCCCTGCCTGGTCCTTGTCTCAGTCAGGGAAATTTATATTTGTATCCCATGGATAAGTTACTGGAATCTCTTTAAGTTAATTCCAATCTGCCACCTCCAGTACAATCCACGGCGAGAATAAAGACACTAAGGCATATTTATAGTTATGGGGAGCCAAGGAGTCCTAAAACCAGCTATGGTGATGGCTATCCAGAACAAAGGCCTCCACCCAAGGCCAAACCCACATTTTATTCAGTCATGAAGGAGGAGTGGCTTGAGGATGAGTGACTAAGAATTGTAGGAAGTAGGTGAGTACTGTGAGCTGGGCTAGGTAGGAGACCTGCATTTATCTCTGCGATATGCAGAGAGAAGGATATGCAGAGTTACACAGTTGAGATAGTATCAAATGTTTTGGGGCCCGGTGCCTCAGCTCTGATGTGCAATCTTCCAAACCCCAGGAAGTCATAACCTGTCTCCAGGCTCGATCCCAGCCAACAGTGTGGAGTGCTGGCTCTTCGTCCTGTCTGGACCTGGCTCATATTACAGAGTAGCAGTGTGGTTTATCTGGAGAACATGCGTGCCATCTTTGAAGACTCCCACCAGCACCCCAGTTAGATATGCATTGCTTAAAGCCAATTGAAGGAAAAAGGAAAAGTCTTAGCCAGCTCTGTACATATCAATAAATGGAAATAGGGTCAGGCACAGCCAAAATGGAGACAGTTGCTCTTCTTCAAGGAGAGATGCCCAGGTGGTTTTCCTCATCTAATCAAAGTAAGATTTAGGTTTGATCCCCAGAACCACATGCTGCACCAGCTCCACCCCCAGGTGCCTGAGCCAGCCACTGAGACCAGGTATGGTGGTGCATGCATGTAATCCCAGCACGGGAGAGGCTGAAAATGGGAGGATCACTATGAGTCCAAGCTGCACAGTAAGACCCTGTGCCAAATATATATATATATATATATATATATATATATATATATATATATATTTACAAAGGATTTGCCATATTTTTCTGCTGCAAAATTACTTTCTATTTTCTCCTTATTCTATTCTTTTGATGCAAGTCATTAAATTCTGCCCATAATCAAGGAGAGGGAAAGTTGGTAGGTTGGGCCTGGGGTCACTAAACTTCACCTCCCAGGGAGATATTATCCACTGAAATTATCTATGTGAAATCTCTCTTCAGGAAAGATTTGTCTCCTTTCCCTTTATGGTCTCATTTGTTCAATCATTTATCTCTATAGTTATGGGCATATGTATATTTATTCTATACTTCAGGTTATAATGTATTTTTTAGATCTTTTTATGGTTCTGGAAACTAAAATTAGACCCTTGCACATGTTAATGATGTATCAAGGAGATGCATTCCTGTGCCTACATTATTTGCTTTATTGCTCAAATTGTTTTGAGTGTTGGCTACTGAAAAGATTTCAGATTGAGCCCTTGTCACTTTACCAGGACATTGTCATTTTTTAAAATAGGCATTTCCTTTCTTTGAGATATTAGGAGACACCATTAGCTCATTTTGTATTCTCATTTTTTAAAAATTTACACTGGATAAATTTCTTTGTATATTTTAGGAACTTTTTGAGTGTTGTATAAATATTTGAAAATATTTTTCCATTTCTTGCTTGTCATGTAATTTTGATATTATCACAACTAAGCATGTTTTTTCTTGAAATATTTTGTTTGTTTAATTTAGATTTCTGCTTAAGAAGATCTACTTCACTCCTTGGGTCATAAAAATGTGCTTATATTTCCTTCTAATAAATTGATGGTCTTGCTCTTTCTCCTACATTTTTAATCCATCTGGAATTTATTTTTGCAAATGGTGTGGGGTAATGATACAGCTTTATTTTTTCCCACATGGATAAACAATTATCCTGATAGTATTTCTCATTGTTTTTGAAATGTCACTATTTCAGACTTTCTTTTCTGCTCCATTAATCTGTCTTGTGCACTCTTTCACCAATGCCATCCAGCTTAAATTACTACAGATTTAGAATGCTTCTTGGCCTCTATTTATGCATGGAGTTTTACACATACACTAGATTTGAGAAAACCAATAGCTTACTGTGTGACTCTTGTGTCAACACCACTGACACTGGTTGCGACGTTGTCCTGTGCGTTATAGAACACTTGGCAGAGTCTCTGCCTTCCAGCACTTGGATGTCAATGTCACCCTGCCGCCGATCTGAGAGCCAACAGTGTCTCCAGACATTAACAAATGTGATTTGGGAGCAAATGGTCTCCTGGTCAGAATCACTGAGGAACAGCACTCTTAGGAATCCTGCTGTGGCTTGTGATTTTATTGAAATGTCGCCGTGTACATTGGTGGGGAGGATTGACTTCTCTGCCCTCTTGAAATTAGATTTGGAAGTATAGCGTTTTGGACCAAATAAATATATGTAAAGTGATGCATCCCTGGTAGGTGGTCACACTTAAGAGCCGGTGTTCACAGGCCCTCCTCTCCACCCTTGGCAACACAGTTTGCAAGTGTCAAAGCATCCTCAAGTGACTTCATTGAGACAAATTGAATGTGTGGTGTTAATTACAGGACAACTTCATATTTTAGCCACATGGAGCTTTGCATGTTGTTACTGCAGCCTGATGTGGTTTATCCTGACCCACACACTCAAGTTAAGCAAGAAGAGAAATTCGGCCCTTCTTCTAGACCTCAACTTCATTAGGAATTTATTTATATCCTTTCTAGGTCTCTGTTCCTTGGTGCCTTGGTGCACAGTGCAGAGCGCTGAGGGAGGATGGCATCCAGGGAGTACAGTTGGCAGGGACTTTCGCTTTGTTAGTGGCTTCTGGTGCTAATGAGAAATGAGGAACTATCTGCCCTCGCAATGTCAAGAAATAATTCTACTTCAATCTCCACTGAAAGCAAAGGCGCAAGCTTCCTGCATTTATTTGATGGTTTCGCTTCTGCAAACATGTGCTTTTTAATGGGCTGTCCTTCTAAATGATTTATCCTTAAAATATCCCAAGAACAACAGAGCAGTGTGAAGCCAAAACAAACCAAGAATTTCATCATTTTAGGGAGAATAAAAGCAACAACAAAGAACTGCATTTAAACTTAAAATTTTGTCTAAACATGGGCGTGCTACTACCAGTATTATTTATTAGAGTTTCTGAGAACATTTCATGATTTAGTCCTCAGGCTTATCAAATCTCAAGTCTTATTCAACCACCATTATTTTCAAAGTCTAGGAAATAAATCAAGTCCAGTGGCCTGTGAGCCACTTCAGCTCATTTTCTAGTAGAAGCACACAGCATTTTCCCCTGTCCTTAGCAGAGCCTTTCCTCCTGTGGCAATGAAAGGAGTGGATAAGAGAATATCACTACTTTACTACTTTGTATTCCCAGCAAATCTTTCTAAACATCAGTGACACAAACTCTAAGCATTACTCTGAGGAGACGTTGGATTATTCAAAGAGCCTCCTGACCTCCACACAACTTTTGGAGACAATTCCCTGGCACGGAAATAATCGCTCTAATTTTCTAAATTGGTAGGTGTGTGCCATTACTCACCAAGGAAATCTATTACCTAGGAAAGTGGAAACAAATGCGCCAACCCAGGTCTGCCTCCAGCAGGTGTGTGCTGCCCGCTATAGCAACCCATTTCCCTTTCGGCTTTTGCCAGTGACTCCACATTTGTGCCACAACCAGGTGCAGCACAGCTCCAGGCCCTGCCAGGCAATGCCATCTACACTTGGAGCAAGTTTTCAGTAGACACATGAACTTGATCTGCAGTAGGTGGGTACATGTCACTACAGTTCCAGGCACTTCCCACATTTGTACTTTCTTATTCCTAATACTAGATAAAACCTTCCTGGAGCAAAATATGTAGAGACTTTGTACCCAGAAACAAGATCCTATCTTATCTGAAGCTTTTCCATGAGTATGATGGGAAACACAAATGATTTTAATACTTAGAGCCAAAAAACTGTTGTTTCAGATTCACTCAATGCAAGGGTATCTGGCACCTGGTTGGAACTCAATAACTTCAATGTGAAAAGACCCAGGGCACACCAATACCTTTTATTGCCAAAACTTGAGTCTTGCATTGCGTTGGAAGGGCAAGTAGTCAAAGCTTTATGCTTTTGACTTTATGCTTTTCTTGAGTGTGTCATTACTGTTGTTTCAACTAACCTGCTGCTTTTCTGGATGACAGTATGGAATGTGTACAAAAGGAAGTGTAGAAATGTGATTCTGCATACTTTTATTACAGTAATTATGACAATAATAGCCAATTTATGATGTGTTTACTATGTGCCAAGCACTGTCAGCTAAATGCTTTCCTGGGTTAAGCACTTTGGGCCCCCTGGAAGCAGGACACAGCATGGTACAAGCAGCGGCTAGAGACAAGTGTGGTGCTTGGTATGTGAAAGTGTTGCATGAGTACTGGTTGAATGAATGAAAGACTACTAACAGCTTATTTATATCTTTGTCCTTCACCAGATGGCCAATAGAAGAAAAGCCATGTATCTTTAACAGGTGGGGAAGTAGGATTTGAACTCAGGCTGTCCATCTATAAAGCCTCGGTCTTCGATTCTATTGTGTCCATATTCTCTCTCTCTGTCTCTCTCTCTCTCTCTCTCTCTCTCTCTCTCTCTCTGAGACAAAGTTTTGCTATGCAGTTTAGGCTGGCCTTGAACTCACTTTGTAGCCCAGGCTGACCTTGCACTTACACCGATCCTCCTGCCTCAGCCTCCCCAGTGCTGGGATGACAGGCCTGGGTCACCTTGCCTGGCTCACTTACTCTTTCAGTTGTGGCCTACAGAGAAACAGCAAGTTTCAGTGATGGCAAGTTCACAAAGATTCACTGTTCCCAGAGGGCCACCCCCATTCCACTAATTACAAAGGGGCAAGTACAAGTCCAGTTCCCTGCCCATTAAGGAAAGAAATGTAAGAGCAGGGTAAATAAAGAGTGTCATGTCTGGGGAACTAGGATGTGGGGGATTAGAAAATTATAGACATCTTGTGCAACTCCGATGAGATTTTACTTGCACTATTGCACCAATTATACAGGTCTTTCAATTCACATAAAGAGCTCATGTAACCACTGACACTCACAGCTGACCTTTCTTGGAAGATGACAAAGAAGTCATTGTACGTGGCTTTATTAGACAATTACAACAGGTGAAAACTTCTGCATTCCTTTTTCATTATGTCTTTGGCACTTCTGGGAACAGGAAAGGCGCTGTACAGCTCACATACCTGACCGATGCCATGCGATTCTGAGCTGGCCAGGGTAGCTGGTCTTGGGGTAAGCAGCAGAGAAGAATGCCTTCATTGTCAAGTGAGAAGGAAAGCCTGCAGCTGCTCTGCTGAAAGGTAAATAGGAGGGGAGATTCTCTCCACATAAAAACCAATTCTAATGCACCCGACATTCCTTGGACCGTCACATCAAACCACACGTGGCATGAAAAAGTGCAGATTTCAATTTAGGTAATGTACACGCCGTTGAAGGCTAGCAGAAGACCATGACCAGGCCAATCCATCTTGAGTAGATTAATGTCTGGGTTAGGCAGGTATGTCATAAAACACGGCCAATGCAGGAAGACGGTCAGGGCTGTTCTTTCCTTAATGCACTGCAATGCTTGGCTCAAGAGGGATTCGGGACTTGTAAGGCTACTGCTTTTAAATGTTCTCTCTGACCCAAATAATGTCAAAATGTCTGGATGCATGTGATCCTCTTTTTCTGAAAAAGCATCTCTAATGTAATGCAAATGCACGTTGTAGGGGAAATTCCAGCTGAGAAAATGAGGCCTTATATTTCTAAAACCATATACATGTCAATAGCCCATTATTCTCCTGTTTTAAATGTAATTGCAGCCCATCTCTGAATGAATTCCTGAAATAATAAGATACACTGTGTTCCAGTCCAGACTCTTGAAGTTATTTGATGCCTTCTCTTCCTCCTTTCCTTCACTCCCCAGGCCCAGAAAGCAGAAGGGGCTATAGAGGGGAAGGAGAGATTTTTTTAAAAGTGAAAGTCAAATCTCTCGTCCTGAATGTGTTATCAGAACACTAGGTGCAAAGAAAACATGTGCCGCTACCGCACTGTTGCCTCTAACCCATTTGTGCGATGTATTGTGCATGGGCCAATTTGGCTTGACAAATTATTTCCAGGCAATTAAGGATACTTATAATTGTTTTCTTTGGTTGGAACTTTCTTCTATTTCCATTTTTCTCAGCTAAAGCTAATGTTTCTTGTAAAAGCTCAACAGCAGTCATTGTGAAAAGGCCCTGCAAAGCTGCTTTCTCTTAGTCATGTGAGCTCTTGTACCTTCTCGTGATAAATTCAGCATGTGTGTAGCACAACCTTTATCGCCAGACTGGTACGTTTAAAAGGGCCATTATTCCATTCAGTTCCTCTTCTGACACTCATCTCTCCACCCTTTCTTCCCTGTTCTCACCCTCTCCTCTGCCCAGGAATTGTTTAAGAAATTCCCTTTATGGTTAAGAGTTACATAAATTACTTTTACAGCAGGAGACGCACAGGGATCATCCCAATATTTTTCTCTCTTTCAAAGGTAACTGAGACTATCTCTCTTTTAATAAGTAAAATTAAGATGTTACAATTTCCTGGGACTTGGGTATGAAGTTTACCAAAGAGATATCAGAAATAGAAAATTAGAATATTTTAGAAAAGTAAGTCATGCTCAATGTATGCTACGTTTGCAGTATTTCTAATATCTCAATTCTTTTAGTGTTTGAAATGTCAGACTTAAATCTAATCATTTCATTTTAAGACGATCTCAAGGGGCTGGCGAGATAGTTCAGCAGACTAAAGCACCACATGCTGTGTCAGCTCCACCTCCTGGGTGGGCTGAGCCAGCCAGAGCCCCGGTGTGGTGGTGCACACCTATAATCCCAGCACTGGGAAGGCTGAAAGCAGGAGGACCATGAGACTGAGTTGTGTAGTGAGACCCTGCAACAACCAAGTACATTTAAAAAAAAAAATCTCAAACCCAACTATTCCTTTAGCTGTGACTCAGGCTGATTGTTATACCAAGTGAAGATTATTCTGGTTGAAACTCTTCCTACCATTCCTGTGGGGAAAATTTTTGGACAATCATTGTGGTTCATTGGTCTGAAGACCCCTACATTTGTTTGCTAATATTATTAGAGTCTCTGAGTTCTATGATTAAGCACCCAGGAAAAAGAAGCCCATTGAGTTTGTCTTTAAGACTTTTCACTCATGTATCAAAGTTTTTAGCCAATTTGCTTAAACATAAACTTTTATTTATTCAGGAACACAAGGCTCCAGGGAAGTGATTTCTGAGTTGTGCTTGGAATTCTGTAAGAATGACAGAGACACCTCTCTTCCCAAGCTATCAAAGTGATTGCTGAGACACCCATCTGTAGTGGATTTCTAACTGGTGGTCAACTTACTACATCTAGCTGAGTTAAACTTGCATGGTGCTGGGTGCGGGAGGCCCATCTGAGAATTGTGACCAGCAGCAGAAAAGTCAACAGGAGAAACTGTAGGGATGCTGTTAGGGATGCTGTTAGGGATGCTGTTAGGGATGCTGTTAGGGATGCTGTTAGGGATGCTGTTTGGAGAAGCTGTGGGAGCTGTTGGAGCTGCTGGAAGCTGGTAGTTCTCTTGGGCTGTTCTGCTGGAGAATCTTGTCATATTGCCTTTCCCAATAAACTTTGGAGGAGCTCTGGTCTTCATCTTGAGCATCACTTCCTGGCTCTAGAGGGGAAGATGGCGCACTGTCAGCCTCATGGAGAAGCTTGTGGCATTGGTTTTCCTGCTGAGAACTCGGTTTTCCTCACTAGAGGAGCTGTGGACCTCAGTGTTTCTTTTTTTTTTTTTTTT
>NDGN011524256.1:637-11863 GCA_002564285.1 Tympanoctomys barrerae | reverse complement strand
CCAGCAGTCCACAATAGTAGTGGGTTATCCACAGAAGTTGTTGATTTGAGCCTTTCACAGCTCTTAGGTAATTTTGGAGAAGGCATAAAACATCTAACACCATAGTATTCTAAGTCCTTTTCTCTTTAACAACTTCAGTGAAGTTGTTAATTTTACATAGTATTGTTTTCAAAGTAGTTGTTCAGATTACCAGATATATGCCTCTAAAACTGGTCAAAAAATTAAGCTCTAACTATTCTTTTCAACAAATCAGGAGAAATTACCCTCTTTTTTCTTTTCTGTCATCCCAGTTGTTCTTCCCTTTTCAGCAATTTCCCTTTCACAATATCTGCTGTACTAGGATTAGAGGTCCTACTAAACCCAGCTATTTCCTTTCTGGATACTTTTCTGGAAGAACTGAAAACATCATACCACAAGTGGTACATGTACATCCATGTTTATAGCAACACAATTTGTTGTAGTTAAATCTTGGAAACAACCCAAATGCCCATCAACTGAGGAATGAAAAAAGATGTGGTATTTTTATATAATGGAGTTTTACTCATCTATAAAAAAAGATACAGCCAAGGCTTTTATAGGTAAATGGACACAACTAGAGACCATACTTATAAGTGAAGTAAATAAGACCTACATGTGCAAACACTGTATTGTCTCTAGTGTAAGAACCTGAAAGAGTAAATAAAATCTGTCTGAGTCATTTTCTTAGTGATGATCAGAATCATCACATGGAATTTAGAAGTGGGTTTTTGTCCAATCATCAGCTACTTAAGAATAGCTCTGGAAGAGTTACACAATTGATGTAGCAAGACATTGTCTTAAAATTTGACTAGGTGAGGGGATTCCATGTGAAATCTCAAGACTCAATACCCAGTACTGGTGGGGAAAAAACCCACTTCTCTGAAAAAGCTTTTGAAAGTCTGGGATGAAAGATGAAAACAAACAAACAAATCTGTAGGTGCAGTAGGTCAGATAGCCACAGGTATGTAGCTAGGATAAAGTACTTGTGTGAAAGCGTTATCCCCCAAACACAGCAGTGTATGATCTGCCACCAACACTCTGTCCCCTGTAATATTCCCAATGGGCTCATGATGACTCAGATGTTCTGTAATTCTTTGAGGATTTCTCTGCCTGTTGTTATGTTTCATATTTTCCTACGTATGACATCATAGCAGTACTTATTGCTCATGGACCTCTTTCCTGGCAGAATGAGAACAAGTGTTACCCACTCCTGCATCATGCTTGATACCCAATGTCTTTATCCTGAGAGGCTCTTGGGACTATTACAGGGGCCAGGGTGAGATTTCCCAGGGCACTGGTTTACAGAAAGCCGAGATACTCATATTCTCCTTCTCCAAAACCAAGAATTAGTCTTTAATTTTCTTAGTGATGGTCAGAATCATTCCATGGAATTCAGAAGGAGGTTTTTGTTCAATCATCTGTTACTTAAGAATAGCAAATTTTGTTTTCACAAAAAACTAGCCTTTAATTCTTGTGTCTCTCTGGAAATGTGTCCTTTAGCACATGTTCATCTCAGAGTTCCAATCTTGACATCTTAGTGTTTTTCAGCCCCTGTCCCACCACCACCCTCTCTGTTTTGTCTTGAACCATGAGAAGGGGCTCATCATTCAACCTCTGGGACATCCCAGATTTAGTAGCCTATAAACTCTTGCTACAGAATCAGGTGTACGTGTCCAAAAAAGATTCCATCTGCTATTCCAGAAAGGATTGTCAATGAAGCAGAAGATAAATTAAAGTTGTGCTATGGCACCCCAGTGAATTTTTTTTTAGCCCATCTCTATTCTTTAGGGAGATGTAAATATTTTTCAAGGATATAAAACTGGTAGCTTCTGTCATTTGTGTGTTATTGTCTCCTCTTTCCTTATGACTTGTTCGCAGATCCAACTTGCGTCCTTCTGGCATCTGCATTATTGTTCTCTAACTCGTGCTGTGTTCTCTGCACTTGCCACGTTAGGAAGACCTTAGATATCAAGTCATAGGCACCTAAGTAATGTGTGCTTAGGACAGATTGTTCGCCAGAAGTGAAATTTCAACATTCTCATTTAAATCTTTTTGGAATAGCTTTTTGATAAAGAACACATTAAACTATTTCAAAATGTTAATGGGCAGTCTTCTCACTATTGTTGTTTATATTTTCCTGCATCTTCAAGTTGTGTGGGCTGCTTTGAGTTGTGGTGACATTCCTACAAATGTAGTTGACACTCCACCCACTTGGTGCTTTCCACAAACACCGAGTACATTTTTCTGAATGTCGTTAGGGAAAATAAAGCCCAATTCATCAAGGAAAAAGCTGACAGAATGGCCCATTTGAAAAATAAATAAAATGAGACTCAGAGATGTAAACACGCCTGTGACTATTTGCCTGACCATTTCCTGCCTTGTTTCCCTAACCTTTATAGTTTTCTAACATACAACATGAAGTTGACTTTTCCCTGGGGATCTTGGACTCTTTTAGACAAGTATCTGTTGGCCATTCTTCACTGTGTGTAGCATTGTGCTAGAATCTAAGTAAAAGGGTATCAATGGATGCAATCCTCCAAGAACCCAAGATCTAGTTGAAGAAACAAGTTGTACATGTATAAACTAGTTAAGCAACAGAAATGAGTCTTTATTCTGTAGGCTTATTTTATGGTTTCAAAGACATTTGTGTGGAACATTATGTATATTTATACAAGTAAATGTATTCATGTATAGGAACTATATAGATTTAGTGAAATATACATATAAAATGTTGCATATAAACATATATATGTATTTGTGTGTATATGCACATTCCTAAATTTATTTAATCTTTATGATAATTGTACTAGGGACATTGTAATGAGCTCACACTGAGACTATGTGGCACTAAATAAAATTGGAAATAGCACTAAGATTTCAGCACAAGCCTAGAGTTCTAAGTCCCTGGTGTTTGCTTAAGAACAGAAATTATTTCCCAGTCAGTGTAAGGCTGGGTCCCCACAGTTTAATATAACTGGTAAGTGTTGTGCAAGGCTTGCTGGGAGGAGGTGGGCAAGGCATCAGAGATGACAAAGGGGAGTACACATGGAGGAAGAAGAGAGTGACTTATGCAAGGCTTCCTTATGGAAATCCAGGTACCATTTCAAGTACATGAGGACAGAATGCAGAGGATGTGAATGTAGAGAATATGGAGTTTATACTTTTTTCCTGGAGCACTTGAGGACAAGAATGATTACAGGATGTGGTAAAATCAATGGTTAAGAAGACCAAGGTGAAATGTAGAATGGGTTACAGCCTAGAGTCAGAGAGATGAGCCATAGGGCTCCTCCACCCCTTATATATGGAATACTGATGGGCAGGCATGAACATAGGAAATGGAAGAATCATTCTTGAGTTGTTGAAGCATTCATTGAGTCAAGTGGAAAGGATTTGGATTTCTGATTCCACCACTAACTTCTTCACATGACAACTTGTTATATTCACCAAGTCATAATAATACCTGGTTCATTTTGTTGTACTGAAGATAAATAATCTATGAAAAATTAATCTTAATCCAGTACCTCAGATTTAGAAAACACTTACCAAATCTTAGCAATTTGTCATACATATTGTTAAAGTGGTAGGAGGAGAGATTTAAAAAGACAATATTATGTATGAAAGTGTTTGAATTATTAGCAGGATAAAAGGTCTGTTACACCATAGCACTAGACTGTTTCAATTAAAAAATTAACAAAACCTCCCTTCTCCACAGACAAGATTTATTTTCATTTAGATGGACTGCTTCTGCCGTGATGCAATGCTCATGAGTCATGACAAACAATAAGACTGAGAACCACCTACACAGCTTCACAAACCTTAGAAAATATGTAGTGGAACAATAGTGTTTCATATGCTGACTTATCTCGGGTTGAGCTGGTTCTTCGTATATTTCAGAACTTTTATCAGCACAACAATGTTGACAGAGAAGGCAATGTGGAGCTTCATTGGGGTCACGGTTTCAGATCTGGGCAGAGCAAGGAGTAAGCGCTGTCCATATATTCAGTGAGCTTAGTGTTTAAGCCCTCTCTGAAAGTTGAGCGTGCCTATTAGTTGTGTCATACTCACTCATCCCACAGGGCTAATATTTTAATGATTCTTTGAAGCATTTGAATGATCAAGTCACTTTGGCAGATTTTCCTCTCAGTATTTAAATGACAGTCAGTTCCAAGAGTAATATTTGAAAAATCCAAAAGGAAATAGAATTTTCCAGGTGGAGGAGAACGCTCTGGCCCTCAGAAGGAGGGGTGGAAATCACTTTGTCCCCATTTGGAAGTCTGTCCCATTCAGTTTCAGTGTGAGTCGCTTGGTGACAGTTTGCAGTTGGGTGTCCTGGGATTTCCTAAAGGCAATTTTCGGAGTAGGCAGTTGCCAATAGAATATAATTTTGGTGGGGGCAGAAAAGCCCACATGCTCGAAATCTCCACTCTTTGAATCCTTAACAGTGATTAATCATCCTTTTTTGTGAGCTCAGGCCAAGCGTGGATGTGACGTCGTTCGCACTGGTGAGTACCAGGCTGGCCTGGAGTTGTAAGATTGGAAGCAACCTCACATATCACTGCAGTCCGACTTGCTCTTCTGGCTGGGGTGGGAGATGCTCGGCCTCAAAAGATTGTATCTCGTTATTTGGATGCTTACCTAGCCGTGCGTCTGGGTTCCTATTTATGCTGAGCAAATCATTGCTCTTCAATGGCGCTGCTGCCACAGTCAACCTCGCGTGGGAATGGTCAGGGAGCCTCCTAGGGACAGGGTTGGGTTGAGAGCTGGAAGGTGACAATTCTGAGTCAGTATGAGTGAGGAGAGGAGAGAGCTGGGAGAGGAGGAAGGAGATGACATCCAGTAAGAAGAGGCCTGTGGCTAATGAAGAAGAGCAGGCTGTGTATGCACGAGGACATATCGGTATTTTTACATAAATGAAGACATGGATAAAGACATCATTTGTTTTAGAGAACTGAGGAATTATACTTCGTGTAAGACAGGCATCTAAAAACGCCAAGAGTTAAAGATGCAAAAGAGGTTTACTTTTCTCCTTTTTATAGATAAAGAACCTGAAGTCCAGAAAAGTGATATGCTTGCCAAGGTCTCAGGAGAAGGCAGTGTCACACCTAGAACTCACGAGCTCACCCCAGGCCAGCTCGCTGTCTGGGGCAGCCCCACACCTAATGTAGCTACTGTGGGTGGAAGTGCCCAACCCCTCTGCCCTTCCCTTGGCTGAAGGCTGCTTGTCTGTTGTCTTCTCTGGCCAGGCACCCTGGGAACCTCCAGGCTTCTTGAAAATTGACCCTTTCCTCTCTCCTGCCCACTTCTATTAGCTGCTGGTGAGGGACAGAGGGGTTAAATGAATTTAACATTTGCAGCCTGTGGCTGGAAGCCGCAAAAGCAGGACACAAAATGATATGCTTTGCTTTGTTTCAAATTAAGATCACTAGAAACTGTGGGGCCTTAATCCTCTTGTCTAGACGATTGTCACGGCTATAAATTATGATCATCATAGGCATCAAATGATTTCTAATGACCTTACCCAAACACCAGTGGCCAATCCTACAAACTTTTTAAACATGCTGTCTAGTTTATTTTAATTAATCTACTAATGAGTGACACATATATCCCGCTTCCTCGCTCCACAGTGGTATTTGTAGATTGAATTCCTTGCTCCCTGCCTATGCCATCTGTAATCTCACTACTGACCTAATTTTGTCTTCTGTCAGTCTACAACAGATTTGATCAGAAAAATCATTAGCCAAATCCGATGTTCTTTGTGTGTATTTGAGATAGTAGGCATGGCCGTTATAGACTCTTGGGATCGATCTTCAGTCATTACAATGGTTTACATAGATTTTTGTCCAAGATAGTGATGGTAGGGTGGTACATAGACTATGAATTATTGTGGGTGGTAATGAATGCAAATGAACTCTTTCAACCAAGAGTGTAAAAATACCAAAATATTCATAAAATACTTGTTCACAGAGTGTATATCCTATTAATATTATATACAGCCTTTAAACTGTTATATATGGTATTTAAACACATACAAAGACACACTCCCACTTTGAACGGGGCAACCTGTGTCATTGCCCCTGCCACTTTTTGAAAAAGTTTTGGAAGCCTTCTTTTGTTGGTGCTTTTACCGGCTATGATGAAAGATGCCGTGAAGGCTAGCAAGTGTGATGTGAAGAGCTGGGTTGCAAGAACATTGCTGCGGATCCCTCCTCCGCCTGATTCACTGGATATAGCATTCTACAACTTCTGGATTCCCCAGAAACTCAAAATGACCACAGAAGGTGAACGCTGGGACCTAATTAAGACCACCAAGGCAACTATGACATTGCAACTAAAGACACTGAGGAGAGAGGACTTCTGGAACTGCTTTGGAATGTGCCAGGAACAGTGAGAGAGAACTGTTCAAAGCAAGGGTGAGCCTTTTGAGAGGAATTAACGGCAATGGGCAGTGTCTGTTACTAATGGTTTACAAATCTAAACACACCGTATTTTTGGCACACACTTTATATTTGTCTACTTATTTGTTCTTACTAGCAAAATGCAAAAGGACATCTGACTGCTCACAGCCACAGAATCAAAAGGCCAGAGGTAGATTCGACCTATGCTACTTTGCCCCCTCCCTGGGTAAATTTTATCAGGATGTTCTGGCTTCCACAACTTTATTATCATCATCTGAAACACAAGGCTAGTACCAGCACCATATTATTGTAACAGTTAAGTGATCTTAGTCCTCATCACCATCATATTTATGATTATACTCTTATTGCCATTTTGAAGCATACCATTTTTTAAAAAATTAATCTTTTCTCTTAACAACTAAACTTTCAGTTCTTTTCAGTGGTTTTTCTTTCAACATTGAGCCACAATTTCTATAACAGAGAATTTGCTCTTTTGAAGTGTACAGCTTGGTGACATTTATTACACTCATAAAGTCATGAGAACATCACGAGTAATTAATTCCAAAATATTTTTATCAATCCAAAAAGAAACTGTTTTCTCCTAAGCATTTGATCTGGATTCTGCAGTTTCCTTAGTGCCTTCCAGCCACATGTCTGCTTTCTATCCATTTGTGTCTACAGTGGACATTTCATATAAATGAAGTCACACAAAATATGGCCTTTGTATCTGATTCTTTTGACATCATATTTTAAAGGTTCATTCCTGTATTAGCATGTATTTCTTTTTTACAGCTGAACTGTATTCCATTGTACTCTATAGTGTATTTTGTGTAGGTCAGCATCAATGACAGATATTTTGCTTTGCCTCCAGCTATTACGTTTCAGCTATTATGAATGATGTTGCTATGTGTGTTCATATACAAATTTCTGTGGGGGTGTATGTTTTTAGTTATTTGGTTATAAAACTAGGAGTGGAAATGTTTGAGTCATGTGGTAATTCTACATTAGAGTTTTAAGGGATTTTCAAACTGTCTTCCAAACTGGCCCCGCACTCTATATTCCCATAAGTGTCGAATAAGAATCCATACTTCTCTGTATTCTAACAGATGTATTACCTGTGTTTCGACTAATAGGTATCCTAAGAGTGGAAAGAGGTATATCAATGTGGTTTAGGTTTGTGTTTTTGGCACTTAATGCTGTTGAGTATCCTCTTTCTCTACCTATTTGTTATTTTTATATATTTCTTAGAAAATATTCAAATTCTTTGCTCATTTTTACTTGGGATGTTTGTTTTTTTGCTGCTGTGATTATGAAAGTTCTTCACATTCTTGCTAAAAGACCATTGCATACATATTTTTGCAGATATGTTCTCCACTTCTATGGGAGAGATGGCTTTTCACTTTCATGATGAAAGTAAAACACAAAATTTTATTTCTAATATAATTCACTCTACCTCTTTTTCTTTAATTGATCATCCTTTCAGGGCAGTTCCCAAGAAAGCACAGGGTCAGGGAGGTCCCTCAGTAGAATAAGTGCTTGCCTGGAAAGTGCAAGGTCCTGAGTTCAAGCCCCAGTACCAAAGGGGGGCGGGGAAGAGGCACAGCTAATCTAAAGCTGTGGAGAATTACCACTGTGATTTCTTTTTAAGGGTCTTATAGTTTTAGCTTCTACATTTAATTTTTCTGATGCATTAGAGTTAATTTTTTATGATGTGTGTTAAGGGTTCAACTTCATTATTTTGCATGTGGACATGCAGGTTCTGAAGGAAAACAAAAACCATATGTTGTGGGGACGATTGCTCTTCACCGAGTTGTCTTGGTAACAGTTTTGGAGAAAACCAACTAAATCAACTAACTGTGAATGTCAAGGTTTATTTCAGGACTATTTCTTCTATCCTATTGATTTATATATCTACATTTAGGCCAGGACCACACAATCATGATTTCTTCAGCATTTTAGTGAATTTTGGAATCAGGAAAGATGAATCCTTCCACGTTGTATGTTCAAGATTGTGTTTGGTATTTTGGGTTCTTTGCATTTTGATATGAATTTTAGGGTCAGTGTGTCAGTTTATGCAAGGAAACTGGGGTGGATTTTGATATCATACTGTATCTGTAGATCATCTCAGGGACTATTGCCCTCTTAACACTAGTAACTCATCTTATTCTTGAAGTAAAATGTTTTTCCTTTTGTTTAAATGTTTTAAAATTTCTCAAATGACAGTAAATTTTAGTGTATAAGTTTTAATTCTTTGTTAATCATGTTCATAAGCATTTTATTCTTTTTATAAAATTTATGTATTTGTTACAGGGTCTCATTATGCAGCTCTGACTCATAGTGATCCTCCTGCTTTCAGCCTTCCCAGCCCTGGGATTACAAGCATGTACAACCATACCTGGTCTCAGAGCTGGCTCAGTGTGCCTGGAGGGGGGGCTCATTGGCATGTGGTACTGGGGGTCCCTGCTCCTGCCTAAGTAGGCACTTAGTCTGATGAGCTATCTCACCAGCCTTCAGCATTTTATTCTTATGATGCTCTTCGAATGATGCTTTTTCTTAAATTTCAATTTTGAACTATTAATTACTTTGCATAGAAATACAATGAATTTTCAATATACAGTGTGTTATATTTTAAAATTTTAAATATCTTGCAGTGGTTCTATTTAATAGATTCTTAATGAATTCATTATGATTTTCTGTCTATAAGTTCATATAATCAATAGATAGTGATAGTTTTGCTTCTTTACTCCCAATCTAGATATTTTATATTTATTTATGTTTCCTTACCTAATTACATTGGGTAAGACCTTTAGGATGGTGCTGAACAGGGTGGTGAGGTGTGTATCCTTATCATAGATGAGGGGAAGATTTCACTCTTGTCTCATTGAGACTGTTACCTGAAGAGTTTTCAGTAGATGTTGTTTACCAGGATGGGCTTGACCTTTCTATTCTTAGTTTGTTGAATGTTTTATCATTATGGGAGTTTAGACTTTTTGTCAGAATTTTTGTGTCCATTGAGTATATAACATATTTTTGTCCTTTCTTCTATAAATATGGTATGTTATATTGTTTAATTTTACATGTTGAGCGAACTTATTTCTGAGAAAATTCTGCTTAATTTAGTAGTATTATATATTATACTAGTATAATGTACTAATATGTAGTAGTACTTTCCAGATGTTATTGGACTCAATTTGCTAATATTATTTTAAGGATGCACACTAAAAGGTAATTAAGTGGAGTGTGTGTGTGTGTGTGTGTGTGTGTGTGTGTGTGCATGCTACGAGGTCTTTCAGAAACAAGAATGACACTGGTTTCATAAGCTGACTCAGGAAATGATCTATTCTGTGTTCTTTTTTGTGGGGATGTTTGTGAAGCATTGCTTTAATTCTTTCTTTCTTTTTTTTTTTGGACTGTGAATTGAACTCAGGCCCTTGCCAGGCAGGAACTGTGCTTCTGAGCTATATCACTGGCCCATTTTACTTGTTTAAACATGTGGAATTCACCAGAAAAACCATTTGTCTTTGGAATTATTTGGAGGAAGTTTTTTTGATTCCTAAGGCAGTCACCTTACTTATAACTGTATTCAGGTTTTCTGTTTCCTCTTCGGTCAGTTTCAGTAGTTTTAGTTTTTCTTAGGCTTGACATTACGTTTAAGCTAGATAATTAGTTTGCTTGATTTTTGATAGTATTCAATTATAACCCTTTTATTTCTATACAGTCAGTCATAACACTCCTTTTCATCAAGGATTTTTAACAATTTCAGTCTTCTCTTATTTTTTTCCATGTTTTGTTAGTTCATTGAGGAAGCAACTTCGGAGTTTGTTGAATTTTTCATTTTGTCTACTTCATTTAATTTGCTTCAAGCCTAATTATTATTATTATTATTATTATTTTTTGCCTTAGTATGGGTTTAATTTTCTCTTCTCTTTCTAGTTTCTTTAGGAACAAACTTATGCTATTGATCTAAGATCTTTCTCTTTATTGTAGTAATTTACAGGTATAAATTTTGATGTAAGCTATTATATTCCACACGTGTTTTTTCCTGTTTCGTTTCATATTTAATCATCTAAAGTATTATCTAATTTTCCATGTAATTTTGTCTTTATTTTTTATTTATTTATTTTTTATTTTTTTTGGTGGAACCAGGGATAGAACTCAGGCCCTTGTGCTTGCCAGGCAAATGCTTATTCTACTGAATTATCTCCCTGCCCCCCTAATTTTGTCTTTAAACTACAGTTATTTTAAGAATGTAGTTTTAATTTCTCCATACTTGTAAGTTTTCCAATTTCTTCTGTTACTATTTTCTACTTGATTTCATTAAAAAAATTTTTTTTTGTATTTTTGGGAAGGGTCTACAGGGTGTTCAGGGTCTCACTACTAGATTGGACTTGCAGTGATCTGCCTGTTTACAGCCTCCCAGGAGATGGGATTACAGGCATGCGCCACCACACCCAGTCACAATTGCTGTCTCAGCAGGTCCCGGGGACAGGGCTGGCATCACAGGCCCAGGGATTGAACCCCTGGCCCCTGTGCCTGCTTGGAGGTGCTTTAATCTGCTGAGCTATTTCACCGGCCCTTGATTTCATTGTTGTTATAGAACACATTTCATATAATGCGCATCCTTTCAGAATATTCTGTGGACCTATATAACAAAAAATGTAACTTGTATCTGACAATGTCAGTCAAATCCCTTTAGGATGTACCCTGAAACCCTGTACAGCAGTTTGTAGATCTTTTGTCAGTGTCAGCTATGTGGGTGAGTCACAGCCATTGCTTGACCAATTTGCTCTCTGTGAAAGCCTGAGAGAATGTT